>CM070102.1:3495000-3520000 GCA_036178185.1 Liparis tanakae
TTACCCCAAGCATTCGCTGGAAAACTAAATAAACACAGTTACACAATGGAAAGGGGGGGGGGGGGGGTCTTATGTAACTGACACCGGCGACGCCGTGGTGGGTCGTAGTGTAACAATGTAACACGGCACTGAACTTGAATACCCTCCCGAACCCTTACTGATGACGATGATGATGATGATGATGTAAAGGTCAGCAATACTGGAATAGATGTTCACCTTTTTAAACTTTACCACTTAAGAGTTATGAGGTAACGTGTTACTGACAGATGTATATTAACTCATCAGACACATGTTGCTTTTATACCCGAGGCCCCTTTGTTGAATGTGATGCTTGTGGCCCGATTTGTGACCACTGTACTTTATAAAACTGTATAAAATGTGGTATATTTCAAACCTGGACATCTATTTTATCCCATATTTACGTGTACCACACTGACTAATAGAGACGATAATTTCTGAAACCTGTTACTCCTTGAGGAGGACTTGGACGCATTAATAACAGAGAGCTTGGATCAAGCAAAAGTACAACAAATGAATAACAGTTCATTTCTATGGGGTCTTTCACACTTATGCAATCATGGTGCCGTCTGGTAATGGAGTCATAAAATTCTGTCAAGAAAACCCAACTTCCAACAAAACTTTGTCAAAAGCTGACTGCGAGTTGGAAAGTAATGCTCTTAAAAGTCTAATGTGCTTAATTTGACTTTATTAAATATGATGGTAACTAAATAAAAACATGTTTAGTCTTTCCGCTAGGCTTTATAAAAGGAGATCCAGTGTGTGATGTGCCCGAAACACAATGCATGCTTATAACTTAGTCATAACACGTTTATAACAATACTTCATTTTAAACTGTCTTTCAAATGTTTGAAAGTACACTTCCTCTTCAATTTCAATCAAGGGTGTAATCTAGAGGTCAAAAAGTGCACGACCCCCATGTGTCATCTTCAAACCTCCCCAAAAGCTCCCATTAATAGTCATATCATTATATAGATTTTAATTTTAAAGTGGCAAATGCTCCCAGCTGAGGAGCCGGATCCAGCAAGTGTTTGTCGTGACTCACTTCATCAACTAATTATATAAAAAAAATGTCTGCACCACAGGATTATTGAAACAATCAGCTCTGACACATGTGCGTGACTGAGGAGATGTGGCCGGAGGAGAAGACGAGTGTGTGTGTGTGTGTGTGTGTGTGTGTGTGTGTGTGTGTGTGTGTGTGTGTGTGTGTGTGTGTGTGTGTGTGTGTGTGTGTGTGTGTGTGTGTGTGTTCGGTATGATCCTTGGCGTGAGAACAGACTGAGAGCGGACATCACACCACACTGTGACAGCCGAGGGCAGACAGGGGGAGGCAACACACACCTCTCCCTGCCCGGCCCCGATACCTGCCCTGCCCCTCCGGACCACACACACACACACACACACACACACACACACACACACACACACACACACACACACACAAATGTATACACCCATCATGCACACGTAAAGGCGTACGTGCACACTCGTACAGTATACTCTCGGGAGACAAGTGCCAATTTACGACCAAGGTTCATCAAATTGTCCAGAGAGTTTACGGGGGTGTAAAGTCTTTTGTGGAAAAATAACCTTTTGCGCAACACACCCAACACACTCGCAAACTTGTTTGTGAACGTGCCCAAAGCTGCCAGATACATCGTCGAACTACAAGTCAGACGTATTAAAGATACCCGAAAACACACCGTTAATGACGGATGCTCGACTCCCTGAGACGGCTTCGTCAAGTCTGAACAAACGCAGGATGACGTCATCGATTTTTTTTGTATATCGTCAGACACGACTTAAAAAATAAAATCGCTCCGGTGTAGAACGCAACGCGTCGATGCGGACGTGCAGATACACGTCGCCACTAATTAGGGTAATTGTGATTGTAATTGAGTTGTAGAGTACATGATGTTAATGTGGGAAAGAGATTTAGGGTGTAATTGATACTCCGTCAATTACAACCTAAAGTATGATATAGTGGCAACATTGCTGTACAACATTCCGGCAGTGAAGACAAATCCATCTCCGTGACATTTCTATTTATTGTCGTTAAGTACTTCCAATGCCAACTTATGGCTGGTTGGTATATGGACTTTAGTGGAGAAAGAATTCCATTCAACTTTATTGTCTTAAGCGGACAGCTAAAAACTATCCCTACGGCTACGTGAAGAATACATTTGAAAAATGTGTTTTCTTGTCCAATTCACCTTTTAAAAAGGTGGTTGCAGACGACCGTAACACGTGCACAAATGGCACGTAGGTGCGAGGGATGCGACCGGCGAGCTCGGGGCCCGTGGCCCCCGGCCTCATCCCGACTCGGAGAACATTGTGGCACCCAGTCGTAACATTCTGTGTCTTGACGCACCCTCACGGGGGGAAATCAGACACCTCGGTCTCACCTCCTGCGTGTGAGAATGACTCAAATGTACACGCACACACACACACACACACACACACACACGCACACACAGGCTTTCTTTCTGAATGCTCTTAATCCTTGGATCATCTGCTTGGTACCTGCCAATACCCATTACTTTAAATTCTGACTATAATTTTAAAGTCACAGTAGCATATTAGCTAGAGTCCATTACCCGGCTCAGAAATGTGAATGACGGGCCTGATGAAGGCCACAAGCCAGAAACACATCGGCTTCACACTCGCACTGTGTTGCTGGAGTTTTGAGCTATTCTTCATGTCAAAACACACCTGTTTACACTGGCATTTGGTTGATTTGAATATTCTATGGCATGCTTTGCATTCGAGAATGTGGAAGGTTATGTTTTGATCGCTGTGTATTTATTTATTTATTTGTATGTGTGTGTGCGTGCGTGTTAATCGCATAAGTCAAAAAGTATTAAACCGAATCGCATGGCATTTGGTGGGATGATTGGTTATTATCCGGGGACCATTTAATTAGATTTTGGGATTGATCGGGTCAAAGGTCAAGGTCATGAAAAGGTACCAACAAAGTGGCTGCGGCGAAGGTATGTGCATCTACCGAGTGCCCGTTGTAGTTTATTTATGTTACTGCAGTCTTTTACAGTCTTTTGTACTTTGCTCTTTTAACCGTTTCAAATATTTCGGCCTGTTAATGCCAAATTGTTTTCATTGACTGTAAATGCTGCACTTTGTGACACTTTGTCACTAAGTGCAATATAAATAAACTTTACTTACTTACTATTCAGAACCGTGAAAATAAAGCACACGGGCCCAACAGGACCGCATATTGCTCAGCAGCTAAAGGTTCTCTCGTTACTTTGGCTAAGATTCCCTTGCTGTTAAATAAAATGTTACAAGTGCCCCCCTATGTTTGGCGTAATTAAAAACCCCTCTGTAAAATCGCATGAGTCAGACTGAACGATGGAGCGGAGTCTACATTTCAAGTAATTCAATAGAGGGCGGGGCTCTGGAGCCTTAAAGGGCCAATGAGTAGAGCCTCTCCAACGAGGCAGAGAGCAGAAGAAGTTCAAGGCGGTGACATGCCGGAACATTTGCTCCCGACGCCGTGATAGATGGGCCGGGAATTCAGAGGAGACGTGCGAAGCACGCATCAAAGACGCGGGTATTCATATCGATGATGGAATATCACCCCTTTGCGATTCGTGAATATGAATCAAACAACAACAAAAAACTGAAACCCGTGCGATTCTTCGTGGTCTCGTTTCAGTTCAATCTCTATAAATCTAGAAGCACTTTAGGAACACGTTTTTGTTGGCAAAGAAAAAGGAGACGCCAACAGGGGGAGGACTGGTGACAGGGCGTGGACACTGGAGCGTGCTGCGGAGACAAATCACTTCATGTTCCCGTCAGAAAGATCATTTTGAAACAATATTGGCCTTGTGCGCCGAGTCGAGCAGATGTGAAAACTGTTTTTTTTTCCCCTGGGCAGTGCGTCTGGAGGCTTTGCATTTTGGGCTAACACAGCAATTTACCAAACTAAGACTAATCCTTACTTTAGCTTGTCCTCCCAGGACAGCGTTCAAATAATGAGACATGAAATTGGCTTTATTGAATTTGCGCCTGCCGTCTTAAACGGCGAAAGAAAGATAAATGGGGATGGGGGGATGAGGGAGGGGGCAGGTATGTGTGCAGGAGAAAGCTTTTCTGTGGAATTTAGTACACATTCATATGCATACCGCAGTGTGTTAGCACTGTTGACGTGCGTGTTTGTTTCCCATCGGTCAAACAAAGACTTGTTATACTGTGAATGACGAAAAAGGGGGGCGTTAAAGGGCGGTTTATTTTAAAAGGTGCGTGTTGAAACGGATGTGGGCGTCATGGCAGCGCGTCGTTGTGCGTCAGGGGTCTGGGCTCCCGCCGGCTTCATCTTGACATGTAAATACAAAAAAAACAGAACCTCCAAGTAATATGAGGGTGAAGAGTTTGTGTAATTTGCTCAGCGTCTCCGAGGCGTTTCTCTCTCGGACGCAACCAGAGTGCACACAGAAAAATGAAGGCGCCATCCGGGACCAAAAATGGGTCTTCAGAGTGATGCCATAGAAGAACCATTTCCGGTTCCACAAAGAATCTATCAAACCAGGGTTCTTTAAAGAACCATTTCCTTAAAGAGTTTTTCAAAGAACCTATAAAGGCGACTCAAAGATTTAAAAAAAAAATGGTTCTAAGGCACCATTTCTGGTTCCACAAAAAACTTTTCAATCTAGGGTTTTTTAAAGAACCATTTCCTTAAAGAGTTTTTAAAAGAACCTATAAAGGTTTCTCAAAGAATCTTCAAAATGGTTCTTTAGGCACCTTTTCTGGTTCCACAAAGAACCTTTTAAACCAATGTTCTTTAAAGAACCATTTCCTTAAATAGTTCTTCAAAGAACCTATAAAGGTGACTCAAAGAACCTTCAAAAAATGGTTCTTTAGGGAACCATTTCTGGTTCCACAAAGGACCTTTCCAATCAGGGTTCTTTAAAGAACCATTTTTGTAGAGTTCTTCAAAGAACCTATAAAGGTGTCTCAAAGAACCTTCAAAAATGGTTCTTTAGGCACCATTTCTGGTTCCACAAAGAACCTTTTAAACCAATGTTCTTTAAAGAACCATTTCCTTAAATAGTTCTTCAAAGAACCTATAAAGGTGCCTCAAAGGAAAGAATGGTTCTTCGTAGAACCACAAAGCCTTTTAAAGAACCATTATTTTTCACAATAGGACTTGGGAGGAACTGTATCAGGGAAAAAGTGGTTCTTTAAAACTAGTTTGATATTCTTGAAGTTGATTTTTCTACAAGTGAATTTCTCTTGTTTTTTACTGTAACAATTCAGTTGTTCTTGTTCAACTTGAGCTTATTTCACTCCTGAGCGCTGCTCTCTTTCACACAAACTCACGAAGCCCCAAACCAAAAACCGTTTCAGCCGTGTCGTGTGCAGAATGACATTATTTCAGTAAGCAATGAGGTCATTGGAAAGTAAACGATTTAAGTAAGTAGTCCCCTTTGATGTTCTGTCAATTTAAACTGCCGACTGGGGAAAAAAAAAAAAAAAAACACAAATCACGTCAACCTCCTCGTGATAATTACAAGTGGGTTAGGAGTGTTTTGACAGGCTCACACCTGTAGTCGCACACTGTGCAGAGACGGGACGCATTTTCCACATTTTCATGTTCAACTTTTCTGTTTTCATTTCCAGGATACTTTAAAAAGACCATTCATCTTCGTCCAAACGGCAACTCACACGTCTGAATATTAGCATTCTGTTCAAAGCATTTAGACGAGACGCAACGTTGCTGCCGCAACTAGTGATTGTTTTCTATTATTGATCAATCTATCATCTTATTATTTAAATGGTGACTATTTCCCTCCCGATTCGCCACATCCAACGGCGACATAAAATAATCAAATGCAGAAGGTTATGTTTGAGAAGCTGTTAACTGGGCCTATTCAACTGGTGGCCCAGGGTCACAAGCAACCTCAGAGTGGCCCAGCATACATGCATCTGAATTAGGACATCATATGGAAGCTACATAGTGTATTGGGGTAGACAATGAGTGAGCCACCTTGCTTCTTTCTCACCACTGTTGAGAGTTGCTCATGTTCACTAGCGACACTATCCTACCTTTCATTTTGGGCCTGGGTCAGAATTTGTTTTAATTAAAAAATGAAACAACAGACATTGCTATTTTCAACTGCAAGGATTTGGGTTCATCTAAACATTGTCAAAATCAAAATGCCCAAAAAGAACGGGCTGCTGAAACTGTCTGGCCCCATTGACATTTCCTGGTTTTACGTTACATGACATGTCATCTAGCAGACTCTTTTATCCAAAGCGACTTACAATAAGTGCATTCAGCCATGAGTACAAACTCAGAACAAGAATCAAGAAAGTAACATTTCTTCAAGAAAGCCAAACTACCAAAATGCCATAAGTAAGTAAGTTCCATTCAACTGTCACTGAAGTACTAATCTGTTTTTTATGTTTATTGTAAAACCTGCCCCAATTTGTAATTGAATAGCTCTGCTGTACACAGTGTATGTTTGACATGTTTTAGCTCTGGCTTGAAAGGCACCACTCTGACCCCGAATGAAAGATCTCAACTAAAGACAATTCAATTTGAGGCAATACTTGGGTGACTAAATACCTGCAGAACTAAATGACATTACCGTCTGCCAGCAGCTGTACTTTGTGCTTAATGCTAATTAGCATGCTAGCCCACTAAGCTCAGATGGTGAACATGTTAAAACATTATACCCGCCTGACATCATAATGTTGGCCTCGTCATTGGACAGCGGGTCAGATCCTGCAGCCAAATCACATCAACAGGCCTTGAGAATAAAATGACAGATGTTAAAGATTGCGGTTGCTCAGTGACAGCAGAAAAAAAAGAAAAAAAACTGGGCATTTAACCGCAACCGTCTACTGGACTGACAGAAGAGACGGATGGTTATGGCCTGCAAGATCCAGGAGATTCGTTTTTGGCTCTGCCATCTCCAGCAATCAATGAAGTTAATGTTGACAGTGTGTATCTTTCGGGGGGGGGAGGGAGTGAGTCTGAGAAGTCAAAGAGTGACAGGGAGAGAAGAGAGACAAGTAGAGAGAGAGAGATTATAACAGTGTGTGCAGAGATGTATCTCAATTAGTCTTGACGGGTTTCTGGTCATGTTTACAAAGTGAAGCACATTGTGGCAGCAGCAATCATAGTATCAACAGTAAAGTATGTTTAAGCCTCTAATAAAGTACATATGCAATCCTCCTGCATCCACTGAGCTCTCTGTATATATCTTATAATAATACAATCTGCCTTCAAACAGCAACACCATAAGTATAGTCAACACACTCGAAACAGGCAACCAATGAGAAATGAACAACAACGTAGTATTTGAGAGCTCTTTTCACTCTTTTAATATGTGCTTAAGATGGAGCTATGAATGCTCTGTTGCCAAGGGGTTATATAACACAGCAATCAGGTCAAAGAGGCCCTTCAAACAACAATAACTAATATGTGAATCTGTAGTTTCTGCTCAAGACTGAAGACAATCATTCCAGGGGTAAAACATTACCCTGAACGAAGGCTGCCCATTGGTTGATTAAAACAGAAACATCCCTGGTATTTTTTTAAGAACAACCAATTGCTTAGCAATTTGTAAAAATAGTATTGAAATATATATTTTTCTTCATTCTGATGTGACTATATTTGCATTTATACAAATGAAAAGTGTCTCCCCGAAACCTACCATGTCTAAATTAAATAATGAATAGTATATCAACATTTTATAAGCCATTTAACCAAAAATGTTTAAACTTTTATCCCTAAACTTTCCCACCAGGGGGTTTTGTTTATGCTGCGCCCTTTCTGACCTTAGCGTGACTTCGCTCAACACCACCGTGCTCGGACCACTTCCTGTTTCTTCCACCCGCTCCGTCTCGCATACCAAACCAGACGTTCACACACACCCACGGTGACGGCTGAGCTTGACCCGGTCATCCTCCGAGGCCGAGAGGAGTTCCTGTTCACGAGGCGATGTTGCAGCTGTCTAGCAGGCTGTTGCACCGCGCCGGGGTTGACGGGGTTGCCGTGGGTAAACCCAAGGAAAAAAAGGGAGCAGCAGGTGTAAAGTGACAGCAGGGTGGGGGAAGGGCTCTACGATCTACTTGTGGTCGTTATGAAAGACTTCCTAGCACACGCCAGAGGCAAAGTAAAAAAAAAAAAATGTTGATCAACTCATACAGAACACATCGTGATGATGAGAAAACATTATTTTAAGCGTTAGCTAATCTTAGGTCTAGATCTGTAAACGGGGTGATTGCAAAAGGTACCCTCGGACTCGATATGAGAAGCTAGGTTTAATATGTTCGGCTTACTGCCGAACTGTTTATAGTGGAATGCAAAATCGTCTGATTCTCAATGTGGTATCAATGCGAGTACATTTCCATGCCGACAAAAGAAATCTCAGCCGCACAGTAATTTACTATCGCCGGTATAATATGACTGGGAATGAAATGTACTCTTCCTGTATTGAAGGCGAGCTAACCTACGTTGCTCAGCCAAACTACTTTTTTTTCCCACTTGGCAGACCATCTACTATGTTGAGCGGTTGATTTGTGGCAACAGTGATCCCCTGAATTTAAGGTTGTTAAATGTAAATGCAATCAGCTTAACCAGAGCGACGAGACCTTGGAAGACGTTGCGATTCGATACCCTTTGTGAAAAAGAAGAAAATAAATGAATGAAAGACGGGGAGGATGTGAGAGAGGAAGCAACACCGCGATGTTACAAAACCAAACGTGCCAGACGAGGAGTCAGACAGCCAAACAGTGAGAGGAGGGAAAGGCAGTTTAAACAGGGAAGGAATGTGACGGACAGGTTAGGGAAAGCCCGTTGACCTCGGCCCCACACGCTAGCGGCGGGTTCCAGGTGTCTCACCCTCCCCTTCCTCCCACGTTCACACGCCGGCGCTAAGACTCCCTGAAGGAAACCAAGTCGGTTCCGTTTGGGGGGGAAGTCATATAAGAGCCAGGAGGAAGTCGACGAGGCCGTCTAGTCAAAACAGGGCTTCTGTGCCGTCTGGTGTGTGTTTGGGGGCAGCTTCATGAGGCCTGACCAGAAAAAAAGGGGCCCGCACGGACGTATAAACCGCCAAGACGGAACCTAAATATTACGTCTGTAAAAACATGACCCAAATATTGTGTCTGAAGCAACATTTTCCATCCTGTCTCCAGACATAAAATTGACACATGAACCTTTTTGCACTTGTTCCGACAGATTTTCTAGCACTTTTTAATGACCATTATTTTTCCAAGCTCACTGAGCTTAGCTTACAGTAACCGCTTATGCAGCAGTGCACTATTATAAAAAGATACGGTAAGTATCGACCGGCACTTTGAAACATACATAATGGCTACTTTAATTCCTCAATGCGTCTGAGCAGCACCAGTGAAAGGTGGATTTAAACCGTCCATTTGGTTGATGAAGCTAGATCACGCATCACTTCCCGGTTCTGAACTCTAGTCTTCTTTGCTTCAGTAAAAAACAGCAAAATGTGAGAGTGGAGGATCAGAGAGGATTTTCTTTTTCTCCAGGCAATTAAGTGCGTCTGTCAAGACTGCAGCACAGACCAAAGTCAAGAAAAAGTCACCCAACTGCAGCTACTGGGAGACGGCTGGAATGATACGAGGCAGTTTATCCGAGTTCAGCTAAAACACTACTTGCCACGGCTGCTGGATTGAGAGTCGACTTTATTTT
Source organism: Liparis tanakae (assembly GCA_036178185.1). Lineage (NCBI taxonomy): Eukaryota > Metazoa > Chordata > Actinopteri > Perciformes > Liparidae > Liparis > Liparis tanakae. The sequence goes on from CM070102.1 coordinate 3,504,707, forward strand.
CTGGATCCTAAATGCTGCAAAAACTGTGCAGCAAATAATTGCGGTACTTTTTCAAACACCAAAACCAATTCCAAAAACACTTACACAAAATCATTTCAGCATGGAAAATTGTGGTCTTGAACCATTTATGTAGAGCAATATTTGAGTAACCTTTCCTTAAAATGTTCTACCTGCTTTGACAGCAATAACCAAAACAATCATAATGTAATAAAAAATCTTAAACCACTTTTGCTGAAGGAGACTGTCACAACTTCTGCATCTCCAGAGGTCATCTGGATTTTGGGGCTCCATTAACATGCAGGCACAGAGAAAGTTGTGTTCATGCAGATTATAGGCGGTGCACTGACATTGTGGAACTATTTTTGTCATGAAATGAAGCTTAACTTTTTAAGTTCACACTGACCACCATGTCATGGAAAATCAAGCACAAGAAGATTTGTTGTGTGGCTTTAGCTGGTGAAGGCACACATACATACATTTCTCAAAAATAACATATTTGTTTTTATGTAAATGTAACTTTGAAATCTGCTTCAATAGATAATGGAGTTGGGGGTCTAGGTGAGTGGTCCTTTAAGTGTCTGGTCTGAATGTGGAGGAGGAGGAGCTGATCAACTATGATCAGCTCAACTCTTCAATCTGTCACAGTGACTGAACCCAGATTTCCTGTGGAGGAAAAAAATTGTTGGCCACTTATGTCAAATACTTTGTCAGAAAAAGCTAAAGCAGATCTATAACTGTTTTTTTGTTGACCAACAAAATGCTTTATATGTACTAGAAACAGTCTAATCAATGATAATTATTTGAGAAAAATCATTGTGCGACCTTTCTTATTTTCTAAGAATCATGTATCTGGCAAGAACAGGGATAGGAATGAGGATTTGGACATTAACCCTCACTGGCTTTCCATACATTAACCACATAATAACTATGTAACATGGGGGCAAACTGCACATACCGACTCCAGTAACTGTCCCTTAAAGCCCCACTATGTAACTTTTCCACCTTAAAATAACAGCTTGAAAAAAATTGTGCCGCTACAATGACTTTTAATATGTTGATTTGCTCCTCCGCCACTGCCATCGGGGGTGGCCAGAAAACTGCTGAATGTAAGATGATTGGGACCGACCCGGTACTTCCGGCGGAAGTAGTTCAACTTGCTGTCTGGCAGCTTTACGCAACGTCTTATAGTGCCAGCCCACGCTCGCAGGTGACTTTTTATTTGCTCCGCTACGCGACTCGTAGAAACGGAGTGACATGCTGCTGTGGAGAACACCGGGCTGCCGCTGATTAGCGGCAGCGAGTCGCGTTCATCGGCAGCCCAGTCGCGATCAGCTGGGAGCAGACGAGCCGGAAGAGCCATATATGGCTCAAGACCAGACGTTAAATACCTGAAGGGGGCGCTACAGGGGAAAAGTTACTTAGTGTCGCTTTAAGTTCAGGTTTAACTGCAATACAGTTGCACCTTAAACTCATTTCGTTTCTGTTAGCTGTGCAATAACCTTTTACCCTCTCGCACATAAAAAGGGCTATACATGGTGCTGAGAATAACTACCAATAAAATATGTAAGCAAGCAAAAACATGCACGTTTTGATTGGCTCAAGGAATGCCAACAGTTCAAAACTTGCATCAGAGCATCTACAGAGAGCAGTTGTGATACCAATCATTAATATCCACTGGGAACTTATCCTCACTAAATCTGCAGTGCACTCACTTTCTTCCTTCCAAACATAAGACACCTCGGGACATTTGAAGAAATTGATTATTCCCAGACTGATTTAATTATTCTTCTTTGAGTTAACAGATAAGAGATGTATAAACTGAAAGTAACAGGAAGGACAGTTAGGTAACACGTGCCTCTCTGCAAACAACATAGAGTTATGGTCATGAGGTCTGAGAGAAAAACTCAAATATTGTGAGCAGGCAATGGGAGATATTCTAAAGTCAGCCATACTGTGCATGTAGAAAAGATCCCAGTAAGACTTTCTCTTGTGGCAGTGCATCAACTGAGTCTTAAATCACAAGGAACCAATACCTATAGCACACAAATAGACTAATGTTTATTATAAGTCTGAAAACTCTAAATAGATATCAAATGTTTTAAAATTAAGCTCTGACCGATGGGGGGGGGCCATAAAATCCAATAAAAGCTCATAATAATATTTGAGAAATGCATTCTTGGTGGCCTTGAATAAAAAGCATTCATCCCAATTCTGAAAAAGTTTGACTTAAAAGTTTTTGTTTTGTTGGTATTTTTTCGACCTGGGCCTCGTCTCCGAATGCGTCTGGGTCTAACTGACAACACTTTCTAAAAAAATGTGGTTTCATATTGAAGGAGAGTGCGGTAGACAAACAGCTGCTCACCGGCTTTAATGGAATAATATTGAGGAAATTTACGCCCACTAAAAATACTTGTTTTTGCCGCTGATGGGCTCCAATTGGTGATTAAATGTGTGACATTATGGAAACAGTCAAGGAGACTTGGACGAGATACCCAACAGACTAAGCAAAAGATAAGGAAAAACACTTAATTCTTTTGTATGGCTCATTCATAATGTCATCAGACACTTAATAACAATCTGAGACAGTAAATAGCAAAAACAAGCCGTTTTAGAGAACGCCGCGTTACATCGATGCTGCTCATTTGCCCTTGTAGCTCGTGTTGCCGCTGCCAGTTGCAGCTTTATCTCTCAATACTGGACTAGTTTCAAAAATTGTTTTCCTAGCTCATGGGAAGAGTGGTTGTCGCCTTGTTCTCCCCCTAGTTTGCAGGTCGAACTGTCCTTGAGCAAGGCACTGAACCCCCCCTAGTTGCTCCCCAGGCACTTCACATCAGCCCACTGCTCCTTAACTATTTCCCCACTGTTGGATTAATAAAGGATACATTGGTAGTATTGTTATAAAACACATGGGGAAATAGGGTCCAAGTTGAACAAATACCCTTTAGATACCCTTTAAGAAAATGATTTGGTATAAATAACGACAGCGTGTTTAGTTATACCTTTCAATTGCAATTCCTAAATAGGTTCACAATTAGCATGAAGGTCACTTTACAAACTGCAGCTCTACATATGCAGCTTGGTGTGTTCAGTCGTATAAGATGTAAGCTGTATACAAAATAATTAACTTTTTTTCTTTGTTTGAGTGTTTTCAGACAATGCCGCAGTCTGCAGCGAAAAGTCATGCGGTCCATTTCGAGAAGCATTTCTCCCGACCTTAAAGCTTTTAAGCCACAGCCTAATGGATCAGAAGCATGGTGCAACCTTTAAGAAGTGTGTTCCGTTCCACATCACATATGGAGTTGAAGAATCAATTATAAAAAGCGATGACACAGGCCTTTTAAAAAAAGGTGAAAAAGATCAAATTGGGCAAAACTAGTTAATCTTTCCTGCAAGGCGATTAACTCACAGCAGACAGGATGGATGAGGCCAATACAAATCATCTATAACAGACTAAATTGATCAACAATAACAAGTGGTTCCCAACTTAAATATTAAACACCCCACATTGATTCGCCTGCTGAACTGTGTGACCGAGCTCCACAGTATCGGATCCAAAGAGATGAACGAATTAAGAGACTTTCCCCCCTGGACCAAGTCCATGTTTTTAAATGGCAGCCCATAAAACTCTCCTGGCTAATGATGAAGTGACCCAAATTGAAACTAGATTAGAGAATAACTCACTTGACTCCAAAATCAACTCCCAGGATTTGACTGAGTGTCACGGGTTGTGCGTATGTGTGGTTTGCAATTGCTTCTCACTCTGTTGCATGCCTTTTAATATGATAATAATAATTGTATCCATTAATTTGTAATAAATGAAAACTCTGTAAAGACCGTAAGGCTTTTTGAGCGCTCACCAGTAGGAAGTTCATACATGCCCAACAAATGAGGGGATTCACGTCGTCACACAAGCAGTAATAATCATTTTTGGGGGGGTTTTCTCACTGCAACAGAATCGTGCCTCGTAAATCTCGCCAATCAATTGGCAGAAACAAATGGGAAACTGAGAAGGCTGAAAATATGTGAAATGAAGAAGAGGACATAAACAAGGCCAAGTCCAAACATGCTAATCCTGATAGGCACTGAACATTAATACGTAGTATGTTCAAAAGCAGACTTGTCCAGAAGTCACCCAGGGTGAGTGTTGATTCTCGAAAAAGTGGCACAGCATAAAGATGTTGTGTTGTTCTGAAGAGTTAGAGGTAGATCCTTCAAACATTGTGCTACACTTGTAACCGAACACACAATTGTAGTTCATAAGCAAAAGGATTTATTCCAAAAAAAAATAAAAAATTTAAAGACAAAAATCTGCCATTTTCCATATTTTCTCAGGTCAAAAGAGACATACCTAATTAATTACAGCACCATCTGTTTTTTTATGAATAATTACAATGCAGGCGTATGCTCGCCGATTTAAAACTCAGGATGACGTTAGCAAAGCATCAGCATTTTAGCGTTATTTCATACATTTTACACATGCAGGTAGTGTGACAGACATTCTCCTGCCTTACAGATAACAACTTCTTATCAGCTACCATGTTGTAAACAGCAAGCTGTGTAAAGAATTTTGAAGGACACTTTTTTGACTGAGAAATGTTACAAAAGCCAATAAACAGCTGAGGTGATTCTGCAGTTTGGTGATTCTGACAACGTTTGGATTGAAGTCGTAGCTCGCGCATTACCAGGAAAATCCTGAGATTGGAAAAGATACTAAAAGATACAATGACTGTGATGCTATTTATTATCTGCATATGCTACATTATGCTGTGTGTTGCGGGCAACGCCACAAGTGTTGTTACACCTCATCGTTCTACTTTGTATACAAACACAAAAAGCCGCATAAAGTCGCACTCTGTGTGTGCTGTAAGCCAAGCTTTTTGTGCTTTGTGTCCATACTTAGCCAGATTATAACACAAAATACATGTTTACAATGTATTATAAACACGGCGATCAGTCAATTTGTGGAATAAAAGCTTGGATGCTAACTTTTATGTGAAAATGTAATGATGTACATGTATCACAGTGCATCCAACAGGTCAGCATTTTAACTCACACAACAAGATTAGAATTCATCTTTACAGATTTTCATATTTTACTATGGACAACAGTATCGAATTCAACTAAATAACTTATAACTCATTAGAATCTGTGATTTCTTTCCTGGTAAATTGTAAATGCTCTTATCTTATCCATCACAGCTGGCTCCTCTCATGGACAGAACAGGGGCCAGAAACCAAATCAATGCTATCTCTTCATGAAATATGATATATTAAAAAAAAGCTCAATTTAAATGCGATTACGGGTTTTTGGCAGAGTGCTGATGGCGTGTCCACATGTGCATGCAAATGCCCGTCTTGTACCACGTTCAGAATACATGAAATGTGGTGGCTGACAGTACGGAGCTCTTCAATCAGTAGCCCTGCCTCCAGTGAGGCCGGGGACCATTAGCACCACACAAAGTGACTGATGTGAAATGACAGGGAGCCGTGCCCCTGTTTCAACCATTGCCATTTACACACAGGGCTACCCAACATTGCAGTTATACCCCTCACTGGGCAGCATGTGCACTGGCAACTGTCTTGATTTGTTCATTTCAGGGGTCAAAAAAACTCTCAGTTCCCAATAATATGTCTATTTTTGTATTTTTTTCCTCAGTCATGGTCTTAAAGAGCCAACTTACCATGCGAATTATGAAGTGAGACCTTCTTGGCTACGTTGAACACATCCCATGAATATTATTGACAACCATCGAGAAAAGTGTATCATGTAAACATGCAAAGAAAAATATATTTTTCCAAAGGCTGCCTCAATAAGGAAAATGACAGTGCAGGATAAGCACATGATACTATGTATATGTATATATGTACATAGCCACGTCATTCAAATAGGCGTTGCCTTAAGCCCAATCAACATATTTCTTTGTATGCGTAATGTGGTTAACATGTGAGCCACTGAAGATATCTCTTTGTATACTGTTGCATAATATGATTAACATGTGAGCACTCAACATATCTCTTTGTATACTGTTGCATAATATGGTTAACATGTGAGCCACTGAAGATATCTCTTTGTATACTGTTGCATAATATGGTTAACATGTGAGCACTCAGCATATCTCTTTGTATATGTTGTTGCATAATATGGTTAACATATGAGCACTCAGCATATCTCTTTGTATATGTTGTTGCATAATATGGTTAACATGTGATCTTGGTATGGTGCAGCTTTAGAGATGTCGGCCTCCTGCAGGATACACCTTCCCAAAACTTAAATGTCACACTTTTTTTTTTGCAGAAGCTTTGATTTAGCAGATTGTATATCTGATGAACTGACTTTGAGGGGGGAAATCTTGCTTTTATAAGAAACCCATATGTTAAACCGGCACATACATCAACTAGCCACCTTCATGTTCCATCACTATGACCTGCACCTCTGCAGAATATGTAATTGCATAAGTGACACATCAAAACTTTTGTTTTTTTCCATCTTTTTTTTTTCTCCTTCGGTTGAATTGAAATCATGCCGAAGAACATGCCGCCACTTCCCACTTCCCACCCCACCCCACCCCCCTTACCTCTCTCCTCCGGCTCTCCGCGCCGGGTCTGGTGACGAGCACCGTGTCACCGCACGCCACCGCCGCGTCCTCCACGAACACGCAGTCCGGGAGCGACTCGTCCGCGGGGAGCTCCACCACCTCCAGCCCGAGCCTCGTCCCCAGCACCTCGACGTACGCCGCATGCTCCCTCCGCGCCTCGGCCAGGTCCACCTCCGCCTGGCTGCTCCGGAGCGCTTCTTTGGCCAGGGACGCGGGGATTCCCCGGACGACGGCGTGGGTGTAATGACCAAAGCCTGACATTAAACCCGCCATGTTTCCTTCGCTCTCCTTTAATTGGTACGTTCAAAATCTGGGAGGAAAAAACAAAAAAACAAAATTTGTACAGAAAAAAAAACAGAAAACCCGGCGAGTGAATGAGAGGAACTGCTCGCAGATAACCGGATGCCGCCCTCGCTTTTTATTATTCTTCCCCGCTAGTTTGTTGGGTTTGTACTTCTTTATTTACAGTAGCCTGCTACACACACACTGTCAGTCTGCCCCTGCTCCAGTCTCCAGGCGAGGGACAGCGCGCCGGTGACGCGCACCGACAATCACGTGAAGCCGACGAGCCTGTCAGCCCTCTGCGAGGCGTCAGCACAACAAGTGACAGACAGTCATTGAACACACCGCGCGTAGGGCTCAGTGCACTCACACACCGACTGAGTGGGGATCTGCACCCCTGCATGGTTTACAGGGACCTATTGCAGTTATTTAATCCATGCAATGTGACGCTTGCTTGTTTAGCAATATATGGAATATATAAAACCTGAAATGATATGACAATTTATTAATTAGTCAATCAAGAGGCAATTCATATATTTTTATATATATTTATTTTTTCAAGCTAAGGTGCAAAACAAAAAACTTGTTCTATATTCTCTGTTTTGATGCTTTTCTTGGTCTTGTGGAACATTAAACTGGACATTTTAACATTTTGGATAACTGGTTTGACAAAACAAGCTCATTGAAGACTGGATACTTTCTGCAAATTGTGATCAGCATTGTTTTCATCCATTAAATCAAGTCAATATCTCACTTTGCGACATTTGTTTTGAATCCAGGAAAACAAACACACAACATTATCGACGAGTCAACGTGATGTAATAAGCTCGAGCAGGGAAATATCAATGTGTACCAAGTGCACATGCACACGATAATTGAAAATCAATTAATTATATATATATATATATATATATATGTGTGTATATATATATATATATATATATATATATATATATAATTTAGCTGCCTTAGAATCAATAGTGGTTATAAACCATGTATTTTAACCAATTTGTATAACTTCAGAAAATCTGCCGTAAAATAGTACAATATACAAAATATGTGAAGATGTTAGTTTGATATAACGAATATGAAAGCTTTTGCATCAACATTAGGGTTGCCTCTTTGTTACTATGTTATGTAGCATAGCCGACCTGTTTTCTATTCCAATGTTTACTATCATGGTAAAACTATCCAAAAAGAAAACTAGCGGGAATACATGACCTTCACTACAAACAACAAGGATGTTATCACATAAAGGACATAAAGACACTAAGATATGATTCCCATGCTTTGTAAACATATATTTCAACTGTCAAAATTTTAAAAAGTGCAAAAGAAAGACTGGAATAGTGCATCTCTTTTTTAACATATATAGCTCCTTCACTCTTGTCAGACTTTTTGAAAAAATATAGACGAACACCAATGGAAAAGCATGTATTTATATATATAAATATATAAAAAGGAGGATCTCTGCTTGTCCTGCAGTGTGAGAAGCATATAGGGCAAGGAGAGTGTGAAAGTAGCAGCAGTGTGTGTAAGTGTGTATGTGTGTGTGTGTGTGTGTGTGTGTGTGAGGAGGAAGAGAGGGATCTTATATTCCCTATGGTGCCATCTATGGAAGGCTCTGGGCCCGGTGAAACTGTCTGAATGGATGGAATGTTTCTTCAGACGTCCCAGAAGTACATTCTTCCACCAGCGGGACCTCGCTTTGTCTTTTCTCCTTCCAAATTCACTCAATTACCCCAGACTGCTCTAAACATTCCAGGAGCCCCACATTCCTTTTTCCACTCCAGCCAGGATCACCAACCACCACCACCCTCCCAAAACTAACACCTGCCCCCCACCCAGACTTCTCGGATGGACGTGGCCCAATAAAAGATCCTCTCTTTCTCCTCTCTCGCTCCACGCTGAGGAATTTGGGTAACTTTAGATCAAGGAAAGCCCTCATACTTCAGGCACAGCTGGCTGGTACAGTGTGTAGCTATAAAATAAATGAGTGGAAGCAGACATGATCCTCCAGCTGCGGATGAAGCGGTACCAAAAAGCAGCACCTCTTATTTGCCCGGTATGATTGGATTCGTGATGAGAACCCAGACGTCACAGAGACGAGCCTGATTACACCAGGTGCACAGAGCATATTTCACTTGAAGCCGTCGGGCAGATTTAGGACCTTATCACCACAGAAAATAAATACGATATGAAATTATTCTTATTTTAATGATGTTACTAGATGGAAATGGCTGTATGTTTGTTTTTAAGCTTCTCGGAAACTTCAATTGGATCCAATTAAACATATCTTTGAGCTAGACAATATGGATTACATGCTTTTGAAGAGTCTCTCAGTTTGAGGAAAGGATGCAGATACATTTGTAACGACAAACTATTGTTCAAAACTATCTATTTACATGAACTAATGGCCAAAATTTAGTGAAAGAAATATCAAAATGGCATTGGAGCTTTCAAAAGGAATTCGGGAAAACGTCTTGTAATGAAATCACAAACATAACAGGGAATAGCTATACAGGTATGCAGGACGGTACTATATCTATCTATAGATCTATAGGCTCTTATATAAATATGAAAGCTAACATCCCTGCTGCTGTGAATACTGACTAGTCCACCAAAGGTGTACAACTCTGCATCTGAAAAAAATGCACTCTTTACTTTTGTTTTAGCACATTGTTTATTTAGTCTTTTTGGATTTGTTAACAGGAAGAACACATGAAATATCTCCATTCTTATCCTTTTTGTATTTACACAAGACTCACCTGAAAGAATTTCCCCCTTGCACTTATCTTTACTTTGATTCATTCATACAGGAATGTCAGAAGTTTTCCTTTCCAGAGAATCATAGCTGGTGATTACATTTATGACCAAAAGGAACTTCCTTTAATGTCATATTTGGACAGCGCCTTGTGGGATTGGTATGTGCACGTTAACTGACCTTGTTTCATTACGATTACAATGCTATCTTCCTTTCATGCCTCACATCATACATAAAAAGACACTTTGGCTATGTGATACAGACCCAGTGTGCTACAGAGTTAGCTTCAACACTGTGTGTGCTATTTTTCTCCACAGTTGAAGCTCAATGATAGATTTTCTTAAGATTAAAGAACTGTCAGCAAAGCATCTGGAATGTGACGCTGGAGTTATACACTCGTGACCATTTACATTAAATAATAGATCACTGCATTGCATGTTTTGAGCAACCATTGATCAGGAGGTAGAAAAGGTCATCCACCAATAAGAAGGTCAGTAGTTTGACCCCCAGTTCACTTGTTGATGTGTCCTTTGGAAAAAGAGACTCGATCCCAAATTGCTCCGGAAGGCGGTGTCCTCAGTGTGCGAGGATGACACCCTGAACAATCTGGCACCTTGTATGGCAGCCACCCGTGTCTGAATGTGTGTGTGATTGGGGTAAACTCTTTGGAGTAGCCGGACCACTGGAAAGGCACTATGAAAGTGCAAGAGGATGAAGATGGCGGGAATCTCTGTGCGTCCTTCAAAGTCATCAAGTCTGGAAAATGAGGATGACATTTTTTCAGTTTTTTTGCCAACACACAAATACATTTGCTTCGACAAGAAATAATGTCTTTATTGGAAGTGGCATGTTATGAAGTAATATGAAATAGCTCCCCTGAAACAATGCCCGTTTTATTTGATGAAAAAGACAAATGGCCAAACACGTCAATCAAACTGAGCCTTGTTCTTTTTAAACAACCAGCAAAGGTTACTGAAATAAATTCAATAAAAGTCATGGTCATATGTGATTACAAAGTTCTGTCTTATGAGTATGTATTTCCGAAGAACTTGTGCGGTACTTTAATCCCTCATCTCTGTTCCTGTTCACACAAGAACAATCCATAACTCAGCAGACTTCCTGCTGCTCCACGAGCTGACAGAGAACGGAAGTGTTGCTGGAAAACACTGCATACCAGTCATGACATTTATCTTGAATATACGACAATGGAATCAATTGTTTAAATGTTCCTTCTGTTACTTCGACATTAATGGGAAGGCTGAGGGCCGCTTGTTTCCGACTCCATGACAACCGATTCCAAGGCCTGCCATCCCTTCAACTGTGTGTTCTCCATCGTGGGATCTGACAACGAGTTTCCATTACATAGAGCCACAACAAAACACACAATAATCTCTCAATCTCTAAATCTCTCATAATTTGAGCATCCCAGCTTGCTGGTTTTGGAGCTGCTCAGATATCCATAGAGCTGTGAGCATAATCCAATGATCATTTCTGTGACTTATTGTTTTGGGGGGGGGGGCTGTAGTTGTAGTATGTGTGTATGTGGTAGCGACATTCAGCCCTGGTGGAAACTATTATGCCAGGGCAATTACATCACAGAGACATGTCCAGCTTGTGGAATATCTCCGGAAATGAGTGGGTAATTAAGGAATGTAGATTAGTATGTTATTCTCTGTTGATGTACAATGACAACACTGTTTCCTATCGCTGTAGAACACAGGCGGATGCACACACACACACACACACACACACAAACATACACATGTAGACTCACATGCATACTGGAGAGGCTTCGGGGTCAACCAGAAGAGGACAATCAAATATAACATGACCTAAGACCGGCTGTCCAAACAAGTCAGTGAATTTAAAAAGGGGTATCCCAGCAATTTGGTATTTTTTACATCCACAAAGTTAGGAGACGTGTTATATACTGTATGTCAAGAATGATTAAAACTCAACACCACGATATCCTGACTCTTAGTGGCTGGTTGAGGTAAAGCTCGGTTAGTCCTGATGGGGCAGGTGGTACCTTGCATGGTGGTCCCTGCCATCAGTGTATGAATGGGTGTGAATGGGTGACTAGAAACCCCCTATACAAGTACAGTCCATTTCCCATTTATATGTATTTTAAAATCCACGATCAGTTTGTAATGCAGGCTCTCGGTTAAAAATATTGATTTAATCTTCAAGCCCAAAACAAGGTTATAAAAATGTTTTCCCTCCATAGTACACAAGCTGTTTCCCTGGGTTAAGTTGTATCTGCCATGCTGAGTAAACTGATGTTTACATTGTGAATTATAATGTCGATTGTATAAAATCATTCAAGTGCTCCTTTAAAAAATATGATATTTGACATTAGCATAGGCAATGGGTTGATATTAGCATAATGCAGCTTGGGAACAGGACACACAACAGAGCATTGCACGTGCTCACACAGACACACCCCCAGACTCAAATAGGCTGCGCGCACACACAGGCGCGCACACACAGGCACACCTCCAGGCAAAAACACGCTCACATACATGCGTAGACTATATGGATTTGTTGACTATCATATTATGCACGTGACATTTGGACATGTTTTATTATTTAAAGAGTACATACATTACCCACATCCTCGTTGAGAAACCAATAGTCAATAATCCAAATCGGATACGTAACGACCAGCGGGAGGAAAAAAATCAGTATAAAGGAATAATGGACTTTTAGTTGAATGAATAGAATCTGGTAGGAATCAATTTCAGCTGCTATGACTCATATTCATATAACGGGAGCACGACGAGGATGCGTTTTTTTTTTTTTTTTTTAAAGAGACAAGCTCGTTACTATCGGAGAGTCTCAACGAAGAAAGTGAAAAAGGAAAAGAATTGTCCAAACTCACCGGAGAGGCTCGAGAGTGCCGTCATCATGTCAAAAAAACACACTCCGATCAACAAACACCGTGCCCTCGCGCGACGTGTCCTCTCTGGAATACTAATGGTTACGCGAGATGCGTCTTTACGCACGTCGTTTCCGTCTTGTGTGGAAAAAGGTTTCATCAATCGGAATGATTAGGAAAAAAAGTTCGGGGGAAGGGGACTTATTGAGAACACACACACGATAAAAAAATAGAAGTTAGAAAAAAGAGAGCCCCCTCCCCCCCCTCCCACAACCAACACCACAACATCTCTGGTGGAAATGTGGATGACTTTACCTCCAACGGGGTCCCACTCCCCCCCCCCCGTGATGGACACATTGCGTGAAAAAAAAGTCAAAAATGTGCCTTAAGAAATAGAATGCAGAAGGAATTTCCCCCTGCACGAAGAACATATTTAACAAGCCTTTAAGCTGTCAGGAATGCTTTGTGGTCTACTGGCCAAAGGGGGAAGAGAAATATGTTAATAATGTAGGCTACTGCCATACCAAATATGGCAATATTGTTACGTCTGAGCTCTGAGCGCGCATCTGGAAACGCTTAACAGCTCCTCTGAATAAAAGGCACAGGAAAGCCAGAAATAGACACTGTGAAACGTATTTTTGCCCACACCTTTCTGCTCACAGAGACGAACCTAAAGCTATTTTAAACGTGGCCACTGCAACATGCCATAAACAACATTGCTTTAATCAGCAAAACGCATCACTGGAACACAAGTTGAATGTGCTATACTGCACGAAGAGGGTGGTAACCTGTAGTAAGCCTGCTTTTTGGCACGTGTTCGGTGTATTACTTTATGATATTCTTATTAAAAATAGGCAACATAAGTATTAAAATGTATATAATCCGTGAGGGGCAAGCAGTGAAATCAGGAAGCTATAACAATGTCAGATTGTCTCTTTCACTTATTTAGTGTATAAAGCACAAAAAAAGACAGTGAGAAAGATCACAGGAAATAAAAGTTACAATAAATAACGCCACTTCTTAGTCCTCTTAACTCGGGTTGATATATGTGAGAAGCGAGCAGGAGGAAGAGAATGAAAAGGGAGGGTGGAGAGAGAGAGAGGGGGGAGGTAAACAAGAGGAGAGAAGGAGAAGCAGAAAAAAGTATGAGACGGAAAAGTGTGTTCAGATGGGATCCAGGGGGGGAAAAATCCATTTGAGAAAAAAAAAGAAGAAGAAGAGAAGAAAAAAAGAGAAGGGTTTAGACAGGGTGGAGCTTATAGGTCTTGGATGGAAAATGCGCCGAGAAACATTCCTGGCATAGTTTGGGAACAGTTCAGCAGGCAGCCCAGGAACGACGTCAGCTTCCCACTACAGTATAAAGTGAGGAGGTGGCCGCGGACCTCAGCAGACTGCAACCGCTTCACCGAGAGCTCCATCTCTACTCTTTAACAAACACAAAGGGGAGCCTCGAACACCGAGAAGCCTTACACCGGCGAACCGAGAGTTCGTGAGGGAATACACGAACAGGACTCCTCCTGAAGAGAGACTAACTTTTCATACCGCTGGGAACGGAGGGATTCTCTCTTGGAAAACACGCACACGAAGAAGAAGAAAGAAAGAAAAAACTTATTCAAGATGCTGATGCTTACTGTTGTCGTAGCCTTCCTCGGAAGCTTCAATTTGGTGAGTTATTTTTCACTCTATTTCAATCTGAAAGATGTAACTTTAGGAGTATTTACGCATGAGGAGCGTTTACGCATGAGGAGTATTTACGCATAACGATAGGAGTATTTACGCATGGGTTTTCCAATAGTTTGGGGTTTCTCCTGTGTGCTACGACTTAACATGGTCAGACTTTTAACAGTATGGTTGTTGTGCTGTCCAGGTCCTCTCCTCCTCCTCCTCCTCCTGTCCCTCCTCGTGTGACTGTCCGCTGGAGATGCCCAAGTGCGCGCCCGGCGTCAGCGTCGTCCTGGACGGCTGCGGCTGCTGCAAAGTGTGCGCCCGGCAGCTGAACGAGGACTGCAGCCTCACGGAGCCCTGCGACCACACCAAAGGGCTGGAGTGCAACTTCGGGGCCAGCTTCGCTGCCGCTACTACTCGTGGCATCTGCCGAGGTATGTCTATATATATCAAAAGAGACCACCCGGCTTCCAGATGTGCATGCTTTTTATCAAAAAATAGCACTAAAGTGGATGTTTTTTGCTTGGGTATTTTGTTGTTTGTTGGTCAAATAAAGAGGGTTTAACTTAAGGCGTGTGGGGAAGGAGGGAGGGAGGGGTGGGGGGGATTTCAGCACTGTGGAATGCAAATAGAAGGAACACTTAGACTAAACCTCAAAAGTACAGACAGCCCACTGTGGGGTGGAGAGGTGGGTGGGGGGGGGTGGAGAGAGAGAGAGGGAGAGAGAGGGGAGGGGGGGAGACTCCTCAGGCAGCCTGAAGAATTTCACAGTTTTTTTCTTTTTTGAACGGATCCTTATACCTGGCAGCCACGTGATGTCTAAAGCAGACATTTCTGCTGCAGTAGCGAGGAAAGAATAACATTCCTTTCCTCTTGTTTTTTCCCCGTCTTGCAGCCAAGTCAGAAGGCAGACCGTGCGAGTACAACAGCCGGATCTACCAGAACGGGGAGAGCTTCCAGGCCAACTGCAAACACCAGTGCACGTGCATCGACGGGGCGGTGGGCTGCGTGCCGCTGTGCCCCCAGGAGCTCTCCCTGCCCAACCTGGGCTGCTCCAACCCCCGACTGGTCAAGGTGGCCGGCCAGTGCTGCGAAGACTGGGTGTGCGAC
>CM070102.1:3525000-3582500 GCA_036178185.1 Liparis tanakae
CCCCTAAATACATGAAAATCTATATTAATTTATTTCACATTTCATTGTTGAGCCTCAGGATCTGGACTTTGCCGACGTCCCTGTGGAGCATGAAGTATGAATATGATGTATTTTCCTCCTCTTCTGTCTAGAAGGACTCACGCTCTCACCCACTTTCCCCCGGTAACACAATTAGTGATTTTATTCTGCATCTTTTGATCTTTATAATTAAATTAGAAATGTAGCTAACGAGTGGCGGCGATGACTCGGCGGCTTTGTGCGGCGCGGCCTCCGCGTGTCACACACACTGCAATTAAGTCTCCGCACAAGAGACACAGATATAAATATATAAATATATAAACGTACACGTGCACTGACTAAGTGTGTCCTCAAGGAGAAGACAGAAAAAACGCACAGCGAGGCATTTTAAATGTTCGTATCCCGGAGGTTGTAAAGACATCATGCAGGGTGAATACACATGTTGACCTATGACCTTTCCATGAACTTTCCATGACCTTTCCATGACTTTAAACCAAATTTTCATGACCAAATATTTGATGACATCTCGATGTATACACAAGTAATTATTATACCTTAAATGACACAAATAAATGAATTAAAATAACTATGTATATACATTTTTATTATTTTAATCAAACTGCCTAAATTAACATATGAATATAACACATTGACTTAGACTTTAGATTATATTTTTTTCAAGGACATTTTCTTTTATATTGTATTAGTGTTCAGAATCTCACATAAACATATTTACAATTTTCAGATTCTTGGTATAAAGAGAAGTAAAAAATAAAATAAAAAAACACATAGGCAAATAAAGAAACAAAAACAATACCATAGTAACAAAACTTCATGGACATTTTCAAGGACATTTTATATAAATTCCATGACTTCTCCAGGTTTTCCATGACCGTAGGAAACCCGTTTATAATACGCGGGGTCTGGTCTGTAAAGACTCAGAAGGTCCTGTGAGGCTAAACGTCCACGTGCTCCGGAAAGATAAGTCCAGGTCGATAACAAAAGAACAACAGGCCGTTTTCGTGCAGACGTGTCAGACGGACAAAGGACAGACGGGAAGGGAACGAGTGAATCACTTCCTGCCCACGACTCGGGGGATCGGTCTCCGAGGTGACCGAGGTGACAACACCGGTCCGTTTGTGGCTTCTTGTTTATCCAAAGAGCCGGATGACATTCACTCGGCCGGAGGCTCCGGAACTTTCTGCTTCAATACTTTCTTCCATGGAAGATATTATTATTAATATTCACGCCGTGTGCCGACTAAAAGAAGACAGAAAAACGGCACGGCGAGGCATTTTAAATGTTCGTGTCCCGGAGGTTTTAAAGACATCATCTAGGGTACGTACACATGTCGACCAAGACCTTCCCGTGACCTTTCCAGGACTTTAAACTACATTTAAAAAAAGTTTTTTGCATGTCATTAGTATATGGACTTATGCCTATGCATCCTGGAAAGATAATGTATTCGAAAGGAAAGGTATTTGTTGATGTAGGACATGACTGGTTTCAGATTTTTAAAATAGCCCTCATGAGCGAGACAATGAACAAGCCGTAGAAACCTCCGTGACACGTTTTTTCTTTAAGGAAAAAACAAGACGGTCCGATTGGTCGCATGTAAATTTAAAATGTGAAATAAACGTAAAAAAAACCTGTAGATGTGGTTTTGCAGATTTGATTTTGATGTTTCCATACATCTTTTTAAAGTTTCTGCTTGATAAACCGTGTGAGCGTCAGTCTGTGGGAAACATGACTCAGCGTTTCTGGTGAAGGCCGCTACTGCACAGCTGGTCTCATAAGAAATATATATTTAAAAAACAGCTCTGCACGAAGCACAATTGAGCCCCGACTACTAAATTAAGAATAATTAAGTGACACACCAACTACAGAGTTTTTAAAAGTACAATTTACTTAAATTAGAGCAATTATTTTCCAATGCATGCGTCCCTCCACCAAACTAAAAAAAGCTCGATCTAATTTTAAGTGCAACCAGAAACCCCAAAACACACAAAGCTCTTCATGTGGGATCTTTATTGAGATAAAAAAAAAAAATTGTTAAGGGACCTGCTAAAATAAAAAAATGTGTGGTAATACAACAACAGGCGACGCCATGACAACGAAAAGGAACAGATGTTTTCTCTAGTTGGTCGTGTCATATGGTCACGTCGATGACATCACAGGGCAAACCGTGGATAGACAACTGTTTTCCATGCAAACTCAAACTACATTTTATTAAATTAATTGCAAAATTAATGTAAAATATAGTCAAGACATCGATGAGGTGAGAAATAATGATTTTTATTGAAAATATTAATGTTGTTCTTCTTGTGGCTCTAAGGAAGGCCAATTGTAGAGCTTCTCTAAGCAGCATAACTGTTTTCAGCTGCGCTCACATAAAAAGGGTTTCCAAGGGTTTTCTACCCCTCCGCTAGTCTTCTAAGGCGATAACACAATGTACCACTAGAACACTGGAGATGGGCCTCTACACACCTCTGGAGAGACTTCATTAAACACCAGAGAATAGTCATGTACCACATTAACTATGTAGAGAGAGTTTATGATTCATTTAATGTGATTTTCAATGACAAAAAGAAGTTTTACTTTGAAAAATAAGGACATTTCTACGTGACCCCAAACTTTTGAACAGTAGTGTATATCCCCTGAATGTTAAACCAATACATTATGTCTTTGCATAATCCTAATTTGCCAGCTCATTTTTGTACATATTTACAGATTGTACACAAGATGTGAGGAGAACGCTGCATCAAACAACCTCCAGGGTTCCTACATATTTTGACCAATGGATTTCGATGACTTTTACATGATTTTTCCATGACTTTAAACCAAATTTCCATGACCAAACTGAAATCTCGGTATAAACATGAACAATTTAGAGCATTGTGCGTATTGAGAGCGTAGGCCGGCTAACATTTTGAGCGTCTTTCTATAGAAAACATATTAATGATCTCAAACTCGCCATAAATGAACACGTGATAACACATTTCCATGACTTTTCCCAAACTTTTATGATTTACGTTTTTAAATTCCCTTTCCAGGTTTTCCATGACCGTACGAACCCTGAACATTTGTCGAAAAATAAGCGCCACCTTGTGGCGGCTGATGAAAATACAGCAAACGTCACGATATTATACGAGCGCCCGGCGTCAAATAACCCGAGTGTGGATATTTAAAAATGACACGGAGGAAAGGGGTGAGGGGGTGTGTGTGTGACCTCCCTTTGCCGGAGGGGTGCGCAGTCACATGTGAGCTCATCGCCTCCTGCGTCATCACCGGCCCAGACATCAAAGGACCGGGACGGGTTCCAGTCCACAGGGGTTAACATCCAAAGAGGAGGTTAGCAGAGGTTATAAAAACACACCTCCAAACACGCCTCCAAACACACACACGGGCCCCACACACGGGCCCCACCGACGAGGCGCTAATAAACCAACATGAGGTCAGAGTATAACCGGAGCATCGAGGCACGACGTTCACACGAGGGAGAGAGAGAAAAAACAACACGCGAGCGAGTCGACGTGAACTTTTATTAGCCGGTGGAAAAGAAAACGAGACTGGCGGCGCTCATTTAGCTTTCAATAAAAAAAAATAAACAGTCAAGAGAGACAAAGCCGCCTCTTTATAGTCGGAGAGCTTTTATGAAGCGGCTTTCAAGACTTCACACCGATGCTAGGCAGCGGAACACACAGAGGAGCAGGAGACGCTAAATCAATTAAATGCATTCATTTGTTCGCTGAAGAACGAGATTTAATTCATTAATTGAGCTTTTGTTTTTTTAAAATCGTATCGTGTGATCAATTTGACCCAATTCCATTTTTACCATCTTTAAAAAAATGATTGACATAATTCTTTTCGCTTCATATTTCAAGACGTTTCCTAATTTATTGGGGACAACTGGGAAAACACAAAATTTACATGATGACATGTTTTCAATGTCCTGAACGCAACGTGTACCCATCGGTGTTCTTTGGGTTCAATTTGACCCCAGGCTGTTTTTCACCGTGTAAAACAAATAAGAAATATCAACTTTTTACAAACATTGGTTTTGGTTGGGTATTTTTTTTATTTATTTAAAGGGCTGTTAAGTAGTCAACAAACAAACATAAAGAACCTGACACTTAAACGTGGGAAACATCATAAATTCTAATAATTCTCTGGAGGTTTAAAGGGTAAAAGATGTTGGTAAATTTGAAGGTTAAATCGATTTTTTCAAAAGGCTCTTTTGAGAAACCATCGGGCCTCCAGGTCCCTTTATTCGGTCCCCGTGGTCGAGATGAAGATGAAGATGAAGTCTAACGAAGAGGATTTAAATTCTAGAGGCGGCGGGTATAAAGCCGGCCCGAAACATAAAGAGGAGTTTACATCAGATCTTTGCTGCGTCTGCCTCAGTAATACACATAACAAAATAAACAGATGAACATTAAGGTTGACTTGATTCCATCTCCCATGATGCAACAGTAGCGACCGTGGTTTGTTTCGGAGAACACTTTGTCGCCGTCTCCCGACACCTGATTGATGACTTCCCGTCACGAATGGATGCCTCCGCCGGGACTCGTTCCCGTGACGACAGCGACGGATGGGAGCTGGCGCGTGTTTCGCCGACGTCGGCACTATTTTGTGTGTTTTCAATTGTCGTCAGAAGGAAAGCGGGAATGTTCTCGTGTGTACACACGCACACACGCACACACGCACACACACACACACACACACACGCACACGCACACGCACGCTGGTCGGCGTGCTAATCAACACCGTCTTTTAGTTGCTCTTTGTTTACCTCCACACACGGACCATTTCCCTTCTCCTCCTCCTCCTCCTTCTCCTCCTCCTCTTCGTCAGTACTGTCCGTGAGCTCGCCCTCCTCTAGATCTCCTTCCCCCTCGGCCCGTTTCTCTCGTGGACGTCGGGTCTCGGGGGTGTCGGTTCCCCCGGGAGGGTTGCGAGCTCCGTGTAGGGACGGTGAAACTCGGACGGCACCCTCCTCGCCTCGGTCCAGCCCCTCCTCCTCTTCCTCCTCCTCCTCCTCCTCCTCCTTCGCCTTTGATCCCAAACTTTTGCAGGCGGGTTCAGCTGAAACAATAAAGAGCAATGTTAAAAAAAAGGCGAAAACAACAACAACACAGTAACAGTACATGTCTCCACACACACAGAGACAGACACACACACACACACACAATACAAAAACAGTGTGTCACCACGTTTATCAGTGAAAAACACAGAGACTTTAAAAAAAAAAGACCTCATCCAGCCCGTCTGGGTCCGTGTCGTGATACCGGGTGAGCGCGGCCCTCCGTGACCACGCTCACCGCCACGCGTACACAGTCTGACCACACGGGGCTCTAATGAGCCGCGGTCCCGCTCCGTCGTGACTCTGCTCGGCTTCTTCTCTAAACATCCGGCGCTCGAAGAGACAACCGAGGGGAGAGAAGCCACGACATCTCGTCTCATTCCCGACAGTCACCTCACGAGCCCCTTTGATCCTCCCGCCGGCCGCCGCCGCTGTCGAGGTGAAGCGTGTGTGTGTGTGTGAGACGCTGTGCAGAACACCCTCTTATTTCCGTTGTAGTAGCACGTTGCCATAGTGAAAAATAAGGGACCGAGGTGTGTGTGTGTGTGTGTGTGTGTGGGGGGGGGGGGGGGCGAGTCTCTAGAGAAACCAGGACACTGTTGGCGTTGTATCATGAGTAGCTTGAGTATATATGTTATATAATATATATATATATATATATATATATATATATATATATACACACATACATATATATATATATATATATATATATATATATATATAAAAAAAGATGATATATATATAAATAAATATAATATAATATATGTATTTATATATAATATATTATAAATATATAATATATTCATATATATATATAATATATATATATATGTAAATATATTTTTTTTATTTATGTATGTATAATATATATAAATATATATACAAATATAATATATATATATATATCCCATATAGAGCATCATTAGGTTAGTGTTGGTGCAGAAATCATGATTTTTTTGTACCTGTTCCTTTTGGTGGAAACTCCTTCCAGTGATCTGCGAGGACAACGTGCAGCACGGGGTACTCGATGAGGGTCTTGTAGCTCAGGTTCTCCTTCAGGGTCTTGCAAATGTCCAACTCGTGGAACCTGTCTCAAATAAAAATCAAGCGCAAAAAGAAGAGCCGATGACACAGCAGCTCGGTTACGTCACGCTGGGTGAATGACGTCACGTCGGGGTCGTTGCGGGTCATTTAAAAAAAAAAAAAGATGGCTTTCCAGCAAGAGAAGACTAAATAACCACTGTTTCTTTAAATATTTAACCATTAACTGCTGTTCTTCCTCCTCGTTGCCAGCCTTCTGTGGCACGTTGACGCCTGACGATATTTAAAGGATTGATGGAGATTTTGAGATCATGACTTGGCACATTGGAGACTCGGTTTGATGTTCGACTCGTGAGATGAAAAAAAACACACAAGACTCAAGAGCATCTCTCACATAAAGAGAGGGGGGGGGGGGTCCTCTCGGCCCTCCGTGTGCGATGACATCAGTCTGGTCTCTAAGTCGTCCTGTCACGCATTAGGGATGGTCATAAATAACCAAAGAGTTAACTGGATTCTTGGGAGATGAGGCTCGCCTCGACACGGAACCGATTCAGGACCATCCAACTAAATATCATATATTCTGTGTATATACTATATATACATATATGTAGTAACTGGCACCACCCAAAGCAGCTGTCAAACTGGTGCCAGAGTGCAGATTATGGAGCCATTGTGTGTTTTTGCTAAAAGCACAAGCAGACGGAGAACCGCCCAGGTGGACAGCCAATCAAAGCACTCTGCCACAGTGTGACATTCACAGCTTCCAAGAAGCCCCGCCCCCTCCCCGAGGAAGACTCTCATAGGTGGGGGTGCTAAAGATCACGTTTGCACAATATCCACAAAACAAAAACGGCAATATATATATACTAATATATATATATAAATAAATGCAAATATATATATATATATTATATATATATATATATACAAAGAAAATATATATTATATATATATAACATAATATATAATATATGTATTTTTATATATATAAATAAATATTATATATAATAAATATATATAATATATGTATTTATATATATATAAATAAATATTATATATAATAAATATATATAATACATTTATATATATAATATATATAAATATGTATATAATATATACAAATATAATATATATATATAATATTTTTATTTATATATATGTATATATAATATATATATAAATATATAATATATACAAATATTATATATAAATAATATTTTTATTTATATATATAATATATATAAATATATTATATATAATATATACAAATATTAGATATATATTATATATATTTACAGACAGATTCTAGTGTGAAAAGAGAAAGGAGAAATAGGGTCAAAGGTCAAAGCATTAAAAACTGTTGTGCTAAAACTAAATGAAGAGAGCAGGATGTCCACAAGGACTGCATCCATTAGCGGCGAGCATACCGGACATAAACGTTTCCACGCCGTTTGGCTTCGTGGCGAACGCGTCATAAAAGTAATCTTCGCGGCTGCTTCTTGTAAACTGAAACACAAACAAACGCCGTTTGTAAACAACATGGCGGAGCGTGCTGCGGCTCCCTGTGGCGCTGATGCCATTGTTACAAGGCTCTGGCCGCTCGTGCAAACACACACACACACACACACACACACACACACACATCTGGTCTCTATAGAGTGTTCTGGTGAATGAACCGGGCGGAGGACACTGACGTTCCCTCCTCAGACGCTCCTCTCGTTTCCCTTTTCCAATGCCGAGGCGAAAGGATCAAAGAAACGCCTCCCGGCTCGCCGCTCACGATCATTTAGAAGATGGGTACTATAGCGTTGGTTTGGGCGGGTTGATGTTACCGCCCACCACTGAGCATCACTGTGTTGGAACACACAGGAGGAGTTTCACACACGCATGAGGGAAGCAGCCGAGGTCTGGAGGAGGGACCGAGAGACTCTACCTTCATCACACTCGTCTTCACTTTGACCGGGACGTGAGAATATTACCATAATCCCAAATACGACCGACAGAGAGACACACAGACAGAGCGAGAGAGAGAGACACACACACACACACAGAGAGCATGAGAGAGAGACACACACACACACACACAGAGAGCATGAGAGAGAGAGACACACACACACACACACACAGAGAGCATGAGAGAGAGAGAGACACACAGAGCATGAGAGAGAGAGACACACACACACACACAGAGCATGAGAGAGAGAGACAGAGACACACAGAGCATGAGAGAGAGAGACACACACACACACAGAGCATGAGAGACACACACACACAGAGCATGAGAGAGAGAGACACACACACACAGAGCATGAGAGACACACACACACAGAGCATGAGAGAGAGACAGAGACACACAGAGCATGAGAGAGAGAGACACACACAGAGCATGAGAGACACACACACACACACACACACACACACACACACACACACCCTTTGTGTTCCACTTAGCCGAGTATCCATGACGACCGCTGTCCGTGACCTCATGGCGTAAACAACACTTTTCTTTTCGGCCTCTTAGTGGCGGCTCGGCGTTGACCTCTCGTGACCTCGTGGTTCTCGTGACCTCGTGGTTCTCGTGACCTCGTGGTTCTCGAGGCCTCGCCGCTTCCCTCCTTCTGGAAGCTGCAGCCGGAGGTCACGGCCCCGTTGTGTAACCGCACTTACGCAACATCAGAAACATCCTCACACGTCCATGAGGATGACATCACAAGTGAACAAATGGGACTTTTGTAGTTCTATTTGGATCTTTATTTTGGGTATTTTGGCTCTCAGTGGCTGTAGCTCCAGATATTTAGCATGTTCCATATTTAGAATATGAACATGTAATATATATATATATATATATATATGACGCGGTTATTACACATTTAATGGATTTCCATGACTTTTAACCACATTTATAAATCTATGACCAAACTGAAATCTCGGTTAACATTAAAAAAATGTAGAACATGTTGCGTATCGAGAGCGTACTGTAAGGCCGGCTTATATTTTGAGCGTCTTTCTTTAAAAAAAAACATATAAATTATTTCAAACTCGGCGTAAATAAACACGCTATTATAACACATTTCCATGACTTTTATGATTTAAGTTTCTTCAATGATTTTTCCAGGCCTTGAAATGACCATTTTAAAATTCCAGGACTTTTCCAGGTTTTCCATGAGCCTAAGAACCCTGATATGAATAGTTTAATTTGCCTCTGATCCGGGGCTTCGCTCCAAATACCGTCGGCGAATGCAAATTCGGGGCGAAAATCATGTTGCGTGAACTCGGTATTATCAAAACTACAATAAATTTCCATGCCATTATTATAAAGATGATCATAATATTGATGAAAGATCTCAGGAAAGTGAAAAAGTTGTCATCTACTGACAAGGTAGTATTTTCTTGAATAAAAAGGTGCATAAGATCTGCCATATAATATAATCTACTGCATAGAAAGTGCGTGAGGCCCCGCCCACTGGGCCCAATTATCAAAGGAGCGTGTGTGTGTTACAGGGATGACGAGTGGGATGGGAGGCGATGATTAGGAGCGCCGAGGATAATCATTACCTCCGTGACTAAGTGAGAATGGAGGACGGCCAAAGAATCCCAAAATAGGTGAGGCAAAGTGTGTGCCATCAACACCCGCCCCGAAAACAACAACGAGACAGATGTGGGACGGGAGGGACGAACACACGGGACGGAAACCATGGAAACGGAGGGCGGGTGAAGGGAGGAGAGGACGTGAGATGGAGCAAACAAGTTGCGAAAACAAGAGTATTTTTTTTGATCAATGGCATTTCTAAATGTTGGCATCAGAGGCCTTCTGTGGCCCTCCTGCCAAAAAACCTTAGTAGCTGTGCAGGAATTTACAAGTCAGTGATGTCATGTTCCCAAACAAATTATTTCCGATTAGACACCCGCTGAGTGAAACGGTCACGAGGGGCCGGTCCAACAGAACCGCCACACGGACCGGATGCTTGAGCAACGGCAGTTTCCCTCCATCTGAAATTAATATGAACTCTGTATGTTATATTTAAATGCTGTATTTTTTTGTAATGTGCCAGTTGTGCTATATATATATATATATATATATATATATATATATATATATATATTTTTTTATATATATATATATATATATATTTATATAAATAAAATTGTATAATATATATAAATATTATTTTATAATATATCAATATATGTATATAATATTTCATTTATTATTATTTCATATTTTATAAAATATATATGTAATATAATATATATATATATATATATATATATATATATATATACATATATAAAATATATATATATATTATTTAATGTCTTTAATAATATATAAATATCTATAATAATTTATAATTAATATATAATAATAAATATATATATATTATATAATAATTATATATAGTATATATTATTATATAATAATAATATATATATATATATATATATATTAATATATAAATATTATATAATAAAAATATATACATTATATATACAATATATTTTTATTACAGTTACAAATGGCAAAATATGTCCCATTCTGTATAGATCCAATTCAAATGAAATTCAGAGGACTTTTAAAAATGTATAGTATTTATGAAACGTATTAAGTATAACATTGTATTTATAATATTGGACTCTGATTCATTAATAAATTAATAGATGTTTGAATCAGTTGAGCTGAAGTGTGAACAACCACTCCAACTGATGAACAGCTGATCTCAGCACATTAAATGCAGCAAATGTTATATTATTAAATCACGTTATATTTAGGGGAAAACAAACAGAAAGGAAAGAACATCTCACCGGACAGAGTTGGCCTTCCTCCCCTCCGCTTTCATGAAGACCTTCACGTGATCGAACGGAGAGCGCACGTACATCTTCAACCTGGAACAGAGAGCCACATCGACGCGGGAGGTTTAGAGTCTCGACTGGAACCCGAGAGAAGACGAGTTAAAAACACGGGAACGGGGTCTGGATATCATAAAAAACGTCAAAACACAAAGAGCACATTGAGAGAAACCCAGATGTACACGTGTCTGTATGATGACTGATGTGTGTGTGTGTGTGTGTGTGTGTGTGTGTGTGTGAGGCGTCTGACTGTCAACAGCCAGCCGATGAGCCACGGAGAGTTGAACCCCACTCACTTGAATCTCGGGCAAGCAGAGGTTGGTTCTGCCTAAATGGTTCGGCGCTGGACGACAGGCCTCTATTTTTAACAGGGTTCGTACACATGTTGACCAATGGGTGTCCAGGACTTTAAAACCAAATTTCCATGACCAAAACATTTGGTGAAAACATGCGTGTATACATGAAAAAGTGAGAAAATGTCATATTTAAACTGAGAATTACAAAGCATACAGTAAAAGCGTACATGACAGAGATTAAAAGAATACACATTTATATAAATCAAAATTATTTTAAAACTTTAAAAATTGCGCCGATAGTATGTCAGCTAATATTTTGAGCGTCTTTCTTTAAAAAAAATTAAAATGCATATTCATTATTTCAAACTCAGTGTAAATGAACATGCGAGTATAACCAATTTCCATGACTTTTCGAAAACTTTTCGAATTTCATATTTTTAAAAAAGGACTTTTCCGGGCCTAGAAATAATCATTTTAAAATCCCAGGACTTTTGCAGGTTTTCCATGACCAGGTTTCTCTTACTGTAGGTTTTTACAGTAGACCGTACACCGCTGACTGTTACCAGTACGTTGGATCAGAGGAGTCGGATTATAAAAACTCCAAATCAAAAGAGACGTTTGTTGGGAGAAACATGAGCCTGGGAAGAAAAAGAGAAAAAAGAAACAGAAGCGAGAGCAAAATGCAAAAAGAGACACACGGAGAGACACTGAATGAATCCGGGGTGACGTGAAATTAGATTTGCGTTTGTATCGGGACGTAGGATGACCTTTGAATAATAAAAAATAAAAATAAATTCCGCCGTAGTCACATAAAGATAAGATCTCGTACCCCCAGAATGATGTGGACTCATTGTGTGTAACTGAGGCAGTTATTGTGAGTTCAATTCAATTAGCGGTGTTCCCCCGGTTCCAGTTGTTCTGAACATGTAAGTGGACACAGCTCCCCTGTTGCTCTTTTGAACTCCTCAGGAGAACTCAATGCTCCAAGTAGCAGTTATTACTTCCGAATATAGAAGTCCTGGAGACTATATCTCCAACCGGTGTTGACTTTTGGGTCTGATATCACATCCTTAAGTTTCCCACTTATAGATCCATTCTATGATGGATTCAGCATGCACTGTAAACCAGTTAGTGTGTGTTGCATGGAGATGTACCTATGGGATGGGTGTGTGCATGTTTTATACAGGAACATCGGATTTAATAAGTGTACATTTCGTTATTTCTCTTTTCTTTTGTAAACTGTAAAACATTTATTTTTTTATGTTTTCCTTTTACTTGTTAGTAATCTAAAGTATATATAAATATATATATATATATATATATATATATATAATAAAACAATATATATATTTATATAAAATGTATTTCTTTAGAAATATAGAAATATCTATAATAATATATAATTAATATATTATGATAATAAATATATTATATACCAACAATATAAATATAAATAATAATAATAATAATAATAATAATGTATCCTTTATTGATCCCACAATGGGGAAATTCTTTCTCTGCATTTGACCCATCCTTCGTTATCAAGGAGCAGTGGGCTGCAGTGAAGCGCCCGGGGAGCAGTTGGGGGGGTTCAGTGCCTTGCTCAATGACACTTCGAACTGCAACTAATGGGGAGAGCGGGGATCGAGCCTGCTACCTTGCGGTTACGGGACGACCACTCTCCCCACTGAGCTAAACCCCGCTTCCATGTAAACGTACACATTTGTAATGATTTGGAATACATTACTGGATTTCATTTAAATATATGTTTTGATTAAAAGAAAATTATTGGCATCAGTAGTTTTAATTATGTATTATACGCTGCTTGGAGTTAGTGTTAGCACATTAAACGGATCATAGGTGCCTCTAATATCCATTTTAATAATGCAGTGAACAAATTCACAGAGTCATAACAAACTGTGTGTAGTGGCGGTAATCACCGCACAGCAAGAGGGACCCGGGCTGCAGCCCCCCCCCCCCCCCATCCCGTGACCCTGAACAGGATAAACAGTCACGCATAATGGACGGATGATAGTTAGAACTCACCACGGCCCATTACTCAATTATACGGAGTAGAGCTTAAATGCATCATAAGGCAAGTCAACACAGCTGCTGCTGAACCGCGCCGGCGGCAGACGAGCGGGTCACCGGCGACGGCCGGCGTGCATGAGAGTGAATTACATTATAATAGCTCGCATGATTGAGTTAGCATTACCCAATATCTTTTTTCATTTTTTTATGTTCCTCTGCGTGGCTCATTTTGGATTACTTGCAGCTGTGAGAAGTTGTGAGTGTTATGTTTTCTGCAGTCACGCGGACGAACGTCCACGCCAACAACACGTGTGTGTGTGTGTGTGTGGCTTTGATGTCGCCGTCTACGCCGCTTTGTAGGACTAGGAAAACCGGGCTTTTGATTGGCCGCTGATCAATCTGCATATCAATGACGTCTAATAGGTACGTTGGTGAATAAATCGAATAAATCTAATAATAATCTCCACTTATAGTCGAGTGGCGTGGAGTTACAGCCGCACGTGAGCGTACACACATCTCCCAGTGGCCTCACAGAGAGGTTTGGTACTCTGCTAATGCCCGGAGTTTACGGCATCTGTATCGGCAAAAATATTACATGAAATTCACAACATATGCTTTTTTAAAGCCTATAGTTAAGTGACCTGTAGATGCAGCCTCACATGACCTCCCAGTGCCCCACACAGAGGTTTACAGAGGTTACATTCTGGAAAGAGCACTTGGTGTGTGAGTTTGGGCATCTGTATCGGCAGAAATATGACATGAAAGTTAAGTGTTCATTTTAAAAAGATTCACTTTTGGCGCGTCACGGGGTCCGACTCTGTGGGGTGGATGTAAGGGGTCAAGATCTGCTCCAGGGTTTGCCTCTCGGACACCCTAAAACCAAAAAAAAGGAGAAAAGTAAATGAGAGAGGAAATATGCTATAGTTCACATCCCAATCAGGTGTAATGATAATGCATAATAATATAATGTCTTCTACAATCCTGAATGTGCATTTATGACATGTTGCTTTTCAGTGATAACTTTCTCTTTGATGGATGGACTAGCGTTCAAAAGTTTGGGGTCACGCAGACAAATTGGTGTTTTCCATGAAAACTCACTTTTATTTATCAAATGAATATAAAATAGTGTCAAGACATTGACACGTTTATAAATAATGATTTTTATTTGAAATATTAATTTTGTTCTTAGAACTCGTCGCTCAAAAGGAAGGCCAGTTTTAGAGCTTCTCTCACCAGCATAACTGTTTTCAGCTGCACTCACAAAGTGTTTTCAAGTGTTTTCTACCCCTCTGCTCGTCTTCTAAGGCGATAACACAATGTACCACTAGAACATGGAGATGGACCTCCACACACCTCTGGAGAGACTTCATAACACCAGAGAATAGTCATTTACACATTAACTATGTAGAGAGGGTATTTATGATTAATTTTAAGTCATCCTCATTGAAAGAAACATTGTTTTTCTTTTTAAAAAAAAGGACATTTCTAAATAGTTTTCCTTCTTTTTTTCGACCTCAAACTTTTGCACAGCACTGTGTTATTAAAGAGACGTAAGGCGTGTTGTGTAACTCACCTCCTCTGACTGAACTCGGTGGCGCTCTGAGGGAAGACGAGCTTCAGGTGCCACAGGAACAGCTTCTCTCTATAAACGAGACCCAGAAAAACAAGTTGTTTTAGTTTGAGCTCGTAAAAAACACACACACACAAAAACAGTATTGCTCGATGCCTGTTTTTTTCACGGACCGATGATGTCACCGGTGCTCTCACAGTATTCCCTTCAGTCAAACACAAATGCTCTTGTTTTGAAAAAAAAAAAAGTCAACATGAAACGGATTCAGCCGTAATCTGGCCAAGACAATATGCCTGGCCGCTGCCCAAATCCAGTCCATCTGTGTGACCCTGTGTGTAAATAAATAAACCAGGGTCGCCATGGAGACCGTGACATACACACTCAATCCTAGGACGCCAGCTGGTGGCTATCACATAATGATCACTTCTTCTGGGGTAATGCTCTGGGCAGTGTGACTGTGGAGCGAGGTTGGGTTTGTGTTGGGTTGCTGGGCGTGCTCCCCGCAACCAAACATGCATCCCCCCAAACAGCCGCCATATGCATACCTCCTCATATCATCACGATTTAGAGGTTAGCCAAGAAATGTGAAATGTCAAACAGTTTGGTAAGCATGAAAAAAAGATGCATTTTCCAATTTTATAGTACGGGATTAATCACTAGTAATCTAGTCAGTTTAAAGATCATTTTGACACGTTTAAATTATTATTAGTTATTAAAGCATCATTAATAGAGAATTATTCCCGTTGAAAATAGTCAGGAATCTCGTGACTTGCTGGAGACCCCATGGACTTTCTTTTTGGTTCAAGTTTTGCGCAACTTGGGACACGCGAGGAGTTCAATATTGCTGAAATAGGAATAAACAAAAGCATACGGCGATCTGTGCAGCAGGGCGGGCACCGCTCCATCGCTCTCGGCCCTTATTGGTTAACTTTGGTTTATTTGATAAGGGACAGCGGACATCAATAAAAACATTTCTATTAATGTGCGTTAGCCAAAAGGCTATTTTTCCATCTGTAGTCCCGAGAGGCAGATGTCATGAAACAAACCGAAAAACACACGATTGCGTTTCCAATGTTTGTACAATATTGACGCTTCCCAATCGGAGGATAAGAAGACTGGAAACTAGCGATTGAGATCATAAACTCGTGATTTCTGAGATGATAAAATCTTTTTGCAATCGGCGTTCACTATTGGCTGTTTGAAAGAATGCAAGTTTAACGCACTTCTATTAAATTCAGTGGATTTTATAGAGCCCGATATCAAAAAGTACGACATTTCCTCAGCGGGTTTTACAACCTGTGGACGTACGACATCCATGACCTTTGACAGGGTTCTTACACAAATCGACCAATGGATTTCTATGACTTGTCAAGGACTTTAGATCAAATTTCCATGACCAAACTGAAATCTCGGTATAAACATGAACACTGTAGAACATTTTGCGTATTGAGAGCTACCGCTGGCTTATATTTTAAGCGTCTTTCTTTAAAAAATATATTAATTATTTCAAACTCAGCGTGAATGAACATGTGATTTTAACACATTTCCATGACTTTTCCCAAACTTTTATGATTTAAGTTTTTTCCATGACTTTTCCAGGCCTGTAAATGACCGTTTTAAAATTCCATGACTTTTCTAGGTTTTCCATGACCGTACAAACCCTGGTTTGATCTCACATCGGATCAGGAAAAACTGGAGAAAAAATAACATTTCACGGGGAAAAGAGTTAAGAAACCTTCAGGAGAGGAAGAGCGAAGGATCCCTCTCCAGGATGAACGGAAGCAATAGATGCCATGTGTCCACAGGTACCGACCCGGCCCGTTCTGAACAGGCATGTTAGAAACCAGAGTAGATGAAACGGAAAAACACACACATTTAAAAGTAGATTTATTGAGAGAGGAATCGGATCCACTGGCACAGACATCAATAATAAGTCCTGCTCTCTAGTTTACCCATGTACCCGCCCCACGAACTTAACATCAAGGACTCGCCGTGACCCGGAGACCGCAGAACCTGCCATAAACAGGGTGGAGCCGGTTCCCCGTCGGGGTGAAAGGACACGGTCTCCGTGGATCTGAAGGATGAAGATGAAACGCGGGGCGTAATTGTAAGGCACGTAGGAGACGACTTGTTATTAGGGTTTTACCGAGAGAGAAAGAAAGCAAAGCGTGGAGGTCTTTTGATATTTGTAATATTAAGTTTATATTGAGGTTTTTTTTACTGCAAAGCCATCTGCGCCGTTACCAGTCGGGTTCAATCATTTGAGGAACGGATGCATGTGGCGAGTGGTTCATACTGGTTTTAAAAAGTGACTTTAATGATAAATGTAAAAAAAACTTTGGTGGGGGAGTAAGTGGTTTATTTTTGTTATTTTATTTTGGTGTTGCCAAGAAGGTTTGGCAATTAACTGATATTTCGTAATTTATATCTAAACAAAATGTTTACATAAACAGTTGTATGTATAGAAATGA
Organism: Liparis tanakae; assembly: GCA_036178185.1. Lineage (NCBI taxonomy): Eukaryota > Metazoa > Chordata > Actinopteri > Perciformes > Liparidae > Liparis > Liparis tanakae. The sequence goes on from CM070102.1 coordinate 3,542,362, forward strand.
GCTGTGGTCATTAATAAAGTCATAGTTGTACTAAAGGGGCTATTGAAGGTTTACATTCAAACTTAATGCAAACTTAATTAAAGCAAAGTTGTAATACAAGTCATCAGGGTTGTCAAATATGAGCCATTTAAATATGAAGAAAGAAAAAAAGCTGAGCATAAAAAACAGTGGCTTGTCATACAAGGGGAAACAGCTGGTCCACCTTAAAAGTTAAGTCCACCTTAAGTGCGGCTGAGCCTGAGTTGTTGCTAGCCTTGTCCCCGTCAGTCCATGTGACGTAGTGTGTTGACTGTTGACCTCTCCATCGTCTGTCTGCACACACGCACAAAACACCTGAATTCTGTCAAACTTCACAGCATTTAAAAAGATATTCAGGCCTAATTTGACCCGCTACCATAATCACAGCTGCTTAACTCGACCCCGCGAATAATTTCTCCCCGGCGGGCATCCTTCCGGTTCTCGCGAGGTTGTTTTTGTGCATCGAAGGTGGCCGCGTTACACAACACGAGTTGCGCGTGTCGTTTCCTCCCCCCCGAGTTAAATTTTTTTTAGAAGTATATGCAGTATACTGGCAGAACACCCAATAAAAAAAAAAAAAAAGGGAAGGTGCTTACGAGTTTCCACTTGGCTGCGAGGAGAGGGTGAAGGGGTGACGGGGTGAAGCTGCAGGTAGAGGAGGCAGCTGCAGGCGTGTTGGGAGTGAAAACACGGCAGCGGGAGGTAACGCCGTAACGTAGCGAACACCTCTAACCCCGGAGTCAGAGGAATGTACGCGTTTGCTCACTTTTTGGCGGAGTTTCTCCTTCATTGCATCAGTGTGCGTACGTGCATGTGCATGTGTGTGTGTGTGTACAGGTATGCATGAGTTTTGTACGTGCAAGAAAAAAAATGGAAGGTGGAGCACCAGGTGTGATGCCATTATTCTGTCATGACAGCAAATGGAAACTATGTCTTCCAATGGAAACGGGGCTTGCCCCAAGATGCATTGCAATCACTTCAGGCAAGGCGAGCATACCTGGGATAAGTGCCATCATTCATTGTCGGGGGAGGGGGGGGGGGGGGGGGGGAGGAGGAGAGAGCGCAGCATTAAAAAAGTCAAAAAAGAAGTATCGCGGGGTAGAGAGCGGCTGCTTTGAATACCACAACCGTCCAACAAAGATGTTAAAAAAAGATTAACCGCTTGCGCCTCACAACTCTGCTGACGGGGGTATTTATTGCCTCCCATGCAGTAAGCCATCTGCTCCATGGCCTGTATTAAAAAAAAGGTATGTTCTTCAGAATTGTTACTCAAACCGCCTGTTGGACAACAGGAACTAAGCACAAGCAAAGAAAAGAGATGATTGAAACATGACCAGACGAGAGTGGAAAAATTTGAACGTTACGTACTTAATTTACGCGTGTTTGGTGTTTGCCTACAGGCGATCCGGAGTGAGAAATGCCTCTAGACGAGGAATCTTGTAAGTTTCGGATTTTTTTCTTTTGTGCAGCTTCCCAAGTTGCTGTTTCGTCTTTCTTAAAAATCGGTAGTTCGGGATTCACTAAGCTACGCAATGTAAACAAAATAAAACAATAGTAAATATCTCTTGTCTGGACTTCAAACCCATGAAGTAGAAAATGTACTCCCAAAAATAGTAAGGACCGAAGTTTTTACTTTCACATTAAAAAACGATCTGAGAGACGAGGTCATTCCAGCTAAATGGCTAAATTGGTCTCCGTTGCCGTGACGATCTGGCGAACCCTTCAGGATGCAACTAGGCAACTCTCTCTAAACTCAAGCCTTTTTTTTTTTTTGCAACTGTCAGCACTCTGCACCCGTGAAGGAGGCTGAGAAATAAAGCAGACTCAAGAGTAGGATGGATGAATTCATAATATTTTTTTTAAACACACACACACACACACACACACACACACACACACACACACACACGCACGCACACTCTGTTGAGTAAGTAAGCGATCGGAGTCGCTCGTGCCATGGACACTAAAGAGCAGAAAGCCCGGCTGGCGGTCCTTGGCAGTCGGAGCAGATCCATCTGGCCGGATTAAGAGTTGGACGGATCCAACGGAGACGGTGCGGCGTAAGGAGCCACGTGTCCCGCGGTTCGTGCCCGCCGAGCGCTCGGTGCCAGGATGTGGGTGGCGAGCGGGTGCCGGTGGACGGAGATGACAGGCCTTCGGAGCGCCCCTCTTTAGCCGGGAGGCGACGCGTAAAATCCACGATGCGTGGCCACGCGCGACCTCGGGGAGGGCGGAGTGCGGCGAAGAGGCAGCGATTACAGGCAGCTGCGTCGACGAGACGCCGCCTTTCGAGAAAAGGTCTCGGCTTGAGCGGCGAGTCGCCGGACAGTTAAAAAAAAAAAGGGAAAAAAAAAGAAGATTTAAGGGGGTCGGGTGTGTAAAACTATCGAGATGATCGGTATTTAGTAGATAGTTTGAGAGGATGACGGGCGGAGACTTTTTTTTGCAAGTCTTAAGGGTCTTTAGGGAATGGGAAAACAACAAACTGGGTTCTGATGTGGATCGTCATCAGCTGACAAGAACCGACAGGCCTTGGACCAACGGAGCGGTCGACCTGTTCGATGTGACGTTAAAGGATAACCCCGGTGGTCGGGATTCAACTTGGGCGGGGACCATGAATATCAGTTTAAAGGTTGAAAGAAATCCATCCGATCAGAGATATCTTAGCCAACGTAGCCTCTAGAGCCGAGTAGTAGCGTAGAAAAATAAGGAGGTTTTCGTGATTAACACTAAGGTTCTGCTGTTATAGTGTAGTTAATTGTAATTAATGCAATTAATGCTGTAATGCGATTCATGTACAAAATGTCAAACATGTGACGACGTGTATCGTCTCCAATTGGTGCCACACGCACACATTTAATTAAAGAGATGCATGCTCACTACATTCACACTTATTTAAGCACACACAAACTACATTCAAGCACACACACACACACACACACACACACACACACACACACTTTCCTTTGCCACGCGACGGTAATGAAGTCAAGTCCACTCAGCTAATGTTAGTTTAGCTGTTGCTTTTAATTAAAAGAGTTGCACCGGAGAGTCCTATGAAGGCTTTTATTGTGAAGCAGTTCAAAGAATGGATCATTTGACTTGCGTCTCTGGAATATATGGAAGGAAGGGAGGGCGGGAGGGAGGATCAAACAGAAGTTATGTTTCTAAGCATTCTAAGAATATTACAAATGTCACGCCACCTTATTTAAAAAGGCGAAAGTGTGCTCTAGTGTCTTTTCATTCCGTATATTGCCCGTATAGGCAGATATTCGACCGTCAACCGTCATCACGCTCATTCACCTGTGGGCTGTTGGATCAACTGGGCAGCCATAGCTAGCGCCAGGAGGACATCAGTTTTCCGGTCACGCGTGTACAGCGACGCAAGACATGATTTCATGGATCGAGCGTGGATGAAGCGGCGGGACGTGCGTCGCTTATATATCCGGAAAAAAAAGAAAAGGAAACATTTATCATTCTTGAGGCCTGATTTATATTCAGAGGACGATGCTTTTTGAATGTTTATAGTTAAACCAGCTAAAAGCCCTCAGAACGTTACACCAGTCAGGGTTCTTACACATTTTGACCAATGGATTTCCATGACTTTTCACCAAATTTCCATGACCAAAATGTTGGTATAAACATGAACATTTTGGAAGTATTGAGAGGGTGTGCCGGCTTATATTTCGAGCGTCTTTCTTTAAAAAACATATTAATTATTTCAAACTCGGCATAAATAACACATTTCCATGACTTTTCCAGAACTTTTATGATTTAAGTTTTTTTCCATGACTTTTCCAGGCCTGGAAATGACCATTTTGAGATTCCATGGCTTTTCCAGGTTTTCCATGACCGTAAGAACCCTGCCAGTGTTTCCTATGGACCAATCAGATCCGTCCACTGGGCCAGGAGTCCATCCGTAGGGGACGATAACTTTACTCCATCTACAACAATTGGCACGTGGATTATTTCCCAGTCACCGTATTATTAATTCGCACCTGTAAATGTCGGGGAACAAACTGAGGTCACCTGAAACCCAGAGCGCCGGGTTAAGCGAGGCCAACGCAGACGGGACAATTCCACAGCGTCTCGAATTGCTAATTGTCTCAGAGTTATTATAGAAATATGTGGTGGTCATTATCCACAGCGACTGCCTCGGCAACGTGTTGTCCAGTCCACACTCGGCTGAGGAAACTGGCCCGCCGGGCCGGCCGGACGCCGGAGGAAACACACGTCCTCCCAATGTTCTGCCAAATGCTACGAGACACGAACCTCCAGGAGGCGGGACCGAGGGGCGGGACCGAGACCGAGGGGCGGGACCGAGACCGAGGGGCGGGACCGAGGGGCGGGACCGAGGGGCGGGGCTGAAGGAGTCGCATGGTCCTCAGTTAGCACACATTTAATTAAAGAGATACACGCTCACTAGTCACACTTATTTAAGCACACACAAACTACATTCAAACACACACATACACTAACTACATTCACTTATTTAAGCACACACAAACTAAATTCAAACGCACACTTATTCAAACACACACGCACACACACTTATTCAAGTAGACACACCAACTACATTCACTTATTCAAGTACACACACTAACTACATTCAAACACACACACACACACACACACACACACCAACTACATTCACACTTATTTAAGCACACACATACACACTTATTGAAGCACACACACACACTTATTGAAGCACATACACACACTTATTGAAGCACACACACACACTTATTGAAGCACATACACACTTATTGAAGCACACACACACACACTAACTACATTCACACTTATTCAAGTACATGCACACACACTTATTCAAGTACACACACACTAAGTACACACACGCACAAACTACATTCAAACTTACACAAACTACATTCAAGCACACTCACTTATTGAAGCACACACACACACCACACACACACTTATTGAAGCACACACACACACTTATTGAAGCACATACACACACTTATTGAAGCACACACACACACTTATTGAAGCACATACACACTTATTGAAGCACACACACACACACACACACACACTAACTACATTCACACTTATTCAAGTACACGCACACACACTTATTCAAGTACACACACACACTTATTCAAGTACACACACACACTAACTACATTCACACTCATTCAAGTACACACACACACACACACACTTATTCAAGTACACACACACTCGTAACTACATTCACACTCATTCAAGTACACCCCCCCTCCCCCCTCCTCGAGTACGCGGCATGAAGATGTCGCTAACCAGCTGCAGTCGCACCGCTCACACATCTGCTTTTCATATCGTGTTCTCGGGACGTTCTCTCGGCCGATCCCCTCGCGACGCGTCGTCCACCTTTCATCCGTCTCTGGTTCCTCTGACCGGGACGCGGCGGCGGGAACATCTTCACAGTGACACGAACCAGACTAAACAAAAGAAACGCTGCGCAGCAGCTGCCGGACGAGCATTCCTCTCCTGGAAGAGCGGCGGCAGAAAAAACGGACGAATATTCGCCCCGTTTCGTTTTGCTGGAGCGGTTTCTGGGGAATTTAGCGCATTTCCAACATTGATGAACCTTGAGAAAAACAACAAACTTAAAGCGACACTATCTAACAATTGTACCTTAAAATAACAGCTTGAAAAAAATGGTGGCGCTACAATGACTTTTAATACGTTGATGTCTCCTCCTCTGCTCCATCGGGGTCTGTGGGCTAAAACCCGACTATGTAACATGTCGTAGCGCCCGGTCCTTGGACCTGCTTTCTGTCATGATGACCAGCGTCACACATGGTCCAGTCCACCTCACAGGGGACTTTTTATTGTCTCCGCTACGCGACACGTAGAGACAGAGAGACATGCTGCTGTGGAGACGACCAATAACAGACCTTTAGTTTAGTAAAAGAACAAAGACGTCTTGAAGAAAGGGACCTGACATTACTGCTGCTGTCATCTGGAGGAGAGACAAAGTTACAGGGGGCGGAGGAGATTATAAAAAAAAAACCTCAAACTCAAAAGAGCCATATGCGTCACCGGAAGAGCCATATATGGCTCAGAGCCAGAGGTTCAGACCCCTGATCTATCATAACTGGGTATTTACGACACTGAAGTAAACGGTAAACACCTGAAGGGGGCGCTACAAGGGAACAACTACATAGTGGGGCTTTAAGACATTCTGCAAAAAAAGAAACGAGGCCCAGGGAGCCGGAGGGCGGTGCACATGCAGCCCAGCAGACGTGACGGAGGGGCAGAAGACGTAAAGGATGGAAAAGAGGGCGGCGACGGGGGAAACCAACCACATCCCGCCCGCTGCGAGAGACTGACAAAAGGATTCGGGGGTTTTCATCCTGGCATTTCAGACTTTAATATGCAATTCAATAAAAAGCATTTTCCCCTCGCCTCCCCCACTCTCCCTCCCCCCCCTCTTCTAGTCTTCCACCGAGGGATTAGAGTGGCGGGGTTCGGCCTTACATAAATGGCAAAATGATTGGCGGGGGAAAAGATGCCAGACGTGACAACACCGCCGGCCGAACGGAGCAAACGGCATAAAGACTCACTTAAGACCTCAGGTTCTTAAAAAGTAATACGCCTCACTTAGAAGTCTGCGACGTCGAGACCACAGCAAATCCCTTTCTCCCCGAAAAACCCGACTGCCGACGGGGAACGCTAAGCGTTATAAGCGTGTACTAAGTGCAATTTAAATGGCGAAATAATCATCAAGTTACCATTGTGTCTAGTTTGCTCATTGGCCACAACGAGCCCCCCCCCCATCCCATCCCATTATATTGTTCTTTTTTTTTCGCAATTTCACAACGTTGTGATGGCGACTACTGGCTTCAGTCAACGACACCCGGGCCGTCCAGCGACGGCGTGCGAGGGAAAACGCACAAATAAAACATATCACACGTCTCAAGAGTGACGCAACCCGACTAATTACGGATGAGGTCACCGCGTGAGGAGCAGCCGGGGACTCGGACCCCCCCCCCCCCCCCCGCCGCCGCCGCCTGCCAACTCTCCGTGAAGACGAGGGGATGATAGATGCTGCGCTCGCGTACTTGTACTAGTAAATACATTTAAAAAATACTCGATATACACCCGCACCCAATACCAGTCTCCACGGCAACGGCGACGAGCACGACCCACCGCCGGTCACCGGCTGCAGAGTGTGTCCTTTCACTATCGGTACTATTCTACCGAAGCTTGATGCTCAAATACACTACCGTTCAAAAATTTGGGGTCTGTTAGTGCTTTTTCCCCCTTTTTTCCAATGAAAATGACATTAAATTAATCAGAAATACACTCTCTACATAGTTAATGTGTAAATGACTATTCTCTGTTTGTTAATGAAATCTCTTCAGAGGTGTGTAGAGGCCCATCTCCAGATTTGTGTTATTGCCTTAGAAGACGAGCAGAGGGTTAGAACCCCCTTGAAACCCTTTTTAAAATTTTATTTTATACTTTTTATTTTGCATTTTCCACAAACAGATTATTCCTTGACATTGAACCCCTTTTTATGCGAGCGCAGCTGAAAACAGTTATGCTGGTGAGAGAAGCTCTAAAACTGGCCTTCCTTTGAGCGACAAGTTTGAAGAACAACGTTTATATTTAAAATGAAAATCATTATTTCTAACCTTGTCAATGTCGACTATATTTTGTATTAATCTTGTATTCATTTAATAAATAAAAGTGTGAGTTTTCATGGAAAACACCAAATATTCTCGGTGACCCCAAACTTTTGAAAGGTAGTGTCATTTTTTTTACTTTAACAAAAACAGCACGCCTTCAAAAAGGATTTATTGATGACTGGACTACAAGTATTAGTACAGAATGCACTAACCTAGATATGATTTTATTCACCTGATGCTGCTATAGTTTTGGGATTGTTCCTTTAACTGGGGGTAATAAAGGCAAGTGTGTATCAGTGGTTAGCGGGTCTGTCTTCCAATCAGGGGGTTGTCGGTTAAACCCCCGCCCTAGTCGATGTGCCCTTGAGCAAGACGCCTGAACCTTGAGTTGCCCCCTGTGGCCGTGACTACGCTGTACGGATTTAACATGCTTTGGATAAAAGAGTCAGCTAAAGGACACGGAATAATGTAAATATAATAATAGAGAGAAGATGAATTGCAGCTGGTTTGGGGTCGTGTGACTCATGGGTAGTGCCCTTGAGCAAGTCACTGAACCCCCTCCCCCCCCCCCCCCACCCAGTGGCTTCACAGCAGCACACCAAATGCAGAGGCCAAAGTTCATGAATGTAAAAAAAAAAAAAATATTCGCATGTAATAAAGTTTATGTCTGCAGCATAGACTGTGGTACGTATGGTGTGTGTGTGTGTGTGTGTGTGTGTGTGTGTGTGTGTGTGTGTGTGCGTGCGTGCAGGTTGGAAGCCCCAGATATCCTGAGGCTGACGAGGGCCGACAGAATGGCGAGTTGCCGCCTCGTAAGCGCGCTGAAAGCGGCAGACCTGAAATCATTTCAGGCCGTCACAGACTCCGTCTGTTAAGGCCATAACGCCTCGGGCCGCCCGACTTAAAGATGACCACACGTCTGACAGCAGCGAGCCGACGTCACCGCCGCGCAGCAGGCCGCCGTACGGGAACGCCGCGGAGATCCCAGGGTTGGATTTGACTGCTGCTGGGGCTTAGCAAGAGTGCCATCCTGTGGTTCAGGGGAACATCGCCGATCAGGAGCAAAGGGAACGGACTGAGGGGGAAGGAAATGTTGTTGGTGTGGCGACAGTGCTTTGATCGGAGTAGTAGTGAAGGAGGGTTGAGAAAATAAGGTATTTCATCACGGTCATCATTTTTTTTTAAGAGTGACAAAGGAAGTTGAATAATGAGTAATAATTTGTTTTTTTATATACAGTTGGGAAAGATATGAGACATACCTTTATTCGTCCCACAGTGGGGAAATCAGGGTTCTTACACATGTTGACCAGTGGATTTCCAGGACTTTAAACCAAATTTCCATGACAAAACGGAATTCTCGGTGTATACATAAACATTTTTTTTTTAAATGTAGTATTAAAAGAATGAGAATTACAAATCATATAATACGCCTTAAATCAAACAAATTACATTATCCCGACCGCTTCCTGCGCTACTGTTGCTATGGCCAGAGAACTTTCCAGTTAAGGTGCGTTCACTTGTAACGGGAATTGTGCCGATGGTATGAGAGGGTACGCCGGCTTAGATTTCGAGCGTCTTCCTTTCAAAAACATGTGAATTATTTTAAACTCGCCGTAAATGAACATGTGAATATGAAAAATGTCCATGACTTTTCCCAAACTTGTATGATTTAAGTTTTTTCCAGGCCTGGAAATGACCATTTTAAAATTCCATGACTTTTCCAGGTTTTCCATGACTGTATGAACCCTGGAAAATGTCAAATAATTTTGAATATTCATCAAAATATTCATGTTAATTTGAATTTTAACAGGATGAGCAAATACTGCGCTAGAGCCTAAATGAAGGGATGACTAAATTATCTCGGAAGTAGTGACAACATTTGAAAAAAATTGTTAGAGAAGTGATTGGTTGTTAACTATCTATTAACTATTAACTATCGCTCAGGACCAGACAAATGGCCTCGTTCGGTGTAAAGTAAAAATCATTTCAGCCGTTTCCTTCTTACTTGGTGAGGAAGACGGTGGAGTTCTCTTTGCTCCTCGTGAAGGTGATGGGGAGGAACCTCAACGTGAGGCTCATCTTCCTGGCGTGGGCTGCCAGTCGCTTTGCCTGAAAACAGAAAAGTAAAAAAAAAAAAAAGACGGTGCGGAAAACATTATTTAAGCGTTATAAGCATTCGTATAAAAGGATTTTAAAAAGCCAACCTTTTAAATCAAGATCTCACGGCAGGCGATTAAAAATGTTCCCGCGACACAGCGGGGATGGGGGGGGGGGGGGGGGGATCTTGATCTTCTCTCAGAACAATGAACTCATAAACAATCGAACCAAAAGAATGGCTGAAATACTTCTAACTCGGCTCATAAACGGTTTTAATTGCCTCTCCTCTGTGGCACCCGTGTATCGTTAGGTTGTAATGGTTTATTTTGATAACATCTGCAGAGGTCTTATGTTTTAAATTAATAGAAAATATTAGGGAGAATATTGATATTGTTATTAATGTATTATGAAGCATAGGGGTAATGTTTATTCTATGCAAATGTTAATGGCAAGAATGAATGTATGTTCATGAGCGTGACTGTATGTTAGTATTACAGATCGACGAAGCCGGTTCAAATCTGTGACGTGACTCACAATAACAAGGGACTTTTATTGTGAAGGTGACTTTAATACTGAAAATAATAGACGGGAAATCTTATTGTGAAAATACTTGACCGGAAATGATGTTTTGCGACCTTGAAAACTCCAGATAGGAGACGTCAAACGTGTTTTGTATTCATTTTAAAAGGGCACGGCTATCCACAAGGCTACGAAACAAACGAGCGCACTCGCAACGTCCAAATCCCAAAGCGCATCGCGTGCCAAGCGGTCGTCTCTCGCCGAGGAACGCGCTCGTTATCGTGATCGATTTGGGATTCTGCCGGAGCGGCCGCTGCCTGGACAGCTCCGGAGGAAAAGGAACACCACAAATTACTCGAAGCGATCAAATGTTATGTTCTCTCGCGGGGAGAGACGGCGGCGCAGGTGGAAGCGAGCTGGAAGCGGCCACGAGCAGACGCACGTCTGTGGTTTGGAGCGGGAGGCGTTGCGCAACCGCCGACGCAAATTAGACCGAAGCCGTAAAAGAGAGAGGAGGCTGTAAAACTCGGCGCAAATTGCTTTTTTTTATGAAAACAGTTTATATGTTGTTGTTTTTTTTATTAGTGTGGCCCATTAGGTATTTAATTTACACGTGCATCTCCACTTCTTACATAATCAGGTTCTCTCTTAAAAAAAAAAGGATAAAAAAAAAATATATATATTAGACTTGAGCAGAGTAAGCAGAGAAAATTAAAAGCCATTTATTCATTAACAATAAAGCTGAGTCTTTTTTTTCTTTCTTAGAGTATGATGTATTCAGTATTTTATTTCTTAGAGCATGTGCATCTTCACTTATTACATAATCAGGTTGTCTCTATAATTTTTTTTAAATATATTTATATATAAATATAGATGGTAGACTTGAGCAGAGAGTAAACAATTCACTTTAACGCCTACATCAAATTAAAAGCCATTTATAAAGTTCATCAACAATAAAGCTGACTGACTTTGTTAGTAGTTTTCATCTGAAACTCAAGTCTCAATATTGCATATATTTTTCATTTGTTTTCATTTGCGCCAATTTTGATACATAATTTTACCCCTGTTATTACTCTATATCCTAAATGATTTTGGGGGGTTAAAGTTGAACATTAGCTGATAACGAGAATTATAAGTATTACACAAATAAAACACACTATTAAAAAAAAAAGAAGTCATATATACCAATGCTTTAAAGATGAAAAAAAATTGAATAAAAATAGAGCTAAAGAAAGAGTTTTGGATCGTAACCTGTATGTTTATTGCTATTTATGATGTTTCTGTGATAACCTTTTTCTCCATTAGTGAAGGCGTGTCATATCTGGCCACAGGGACTCCAGTTGAAATGTCGCCTTATAGCTAAGACAAACACATTCACCCCTGGGTTGATTGATGTGTACGGCCCCTGTTCAAAGAAATAAATGAAATCTGTCAAAATGATGCTTGCTGGTTAACTTTCAGTGAGATCGGCTCTTTAAAGCGCGCCCTGGACTTCGGCGTTTTCTTGGCGTGCTACAGCAGCCAGTTTGGATTCAAGCACAGGGACAGAACCAAACTCCGGGGGGTGGAACCTCTTAAAGGTACGTTACGGTTCTCGACAAAACCAGGGTTCTTACAAATTTTGACTGATGGAGTTCCATGACTTTTCCATGACTTTAAACCAAATTTCCATGACTAAACTGAAATCTCGGTAAAAACATGAACAATTTAGAACATTTTGCGTATTGAGAGCGTACGCCGGCTTATATTTTAAGCGTCTTTCTTTAAAAAAACTTATTAATTATTTCAAACTCGGCGTAAATGAACATGTGATTATAACAAATTTCCATGACTTTTCCAAAACTTTTATGATTTAATTTTTTTCCATGACTTTTCCAGGCCTGGAAATGACCTTTTTATAATTCCATGACTTTTCCAGGTTTTCCGTGACCGTACGAACCCTGCAAAACACCATCACCTGAAATCAAGTACGTACTTTTAAAGTGGACCGAGGAGTTTGGATGAGTTTGTCTCTGGTGGCTCCGCCGGCAAACCGCCCCGTATCCTCCAGAAGCCTGTAGTCTACGGCGCAGGTAGAGAACACAGGGTAAACAAACATACGGGTAAAAGGAGTCGCCTTCATCTTCAAGACGCTCACCATTGAGAAGCGCCATTTCGTCAAATTCCGAGAGGGTCACGAAGGCAGTTTTGTTCCGGACTCCGCTGCACCCCGTGTCGCCCTTGTGTTTCTTCACACACGGCAGGCTGGAAAATATGAACAAACAGGATCCGTTAGGTCACGCTTCAGCTGTCTAGACAGAGAAGGAACAAAAACAAATGCAACTAGAATGGGCACTCGGTAGAGCGAAATACCTTCGCAATTTACGTTTTTCACCTTTTTGTGACCTTGACCTTGACCGTTGACCCAATCACGCCCAAAAACTAATCGATTGTTCCTTGGGTCATGACCAATCATCCCACCAAGTTTCATAAGAATCGGCTCAGTTTTGTCTGATTTAGACGAATAACAAGTTTTTCACCTTTTCGTGACCTTGACCTTGACCTTTGACCCAATCACGCCCAAAAACTAATCGATTGTTCCTTGGGTCATGACCAATCATCCCACCAAGTTTCATAAGAATCGGCTCAGTTTTGACGTTTTTCACCTTTTCGTGACCTCGACCTTGACCTTTGACCCAATCACGCCCAAAAACTAATCGATTGCTCCTTGGGTCATGACCAATCATCCCACCAAGTTTCATAAGAATCGGCTCAGTTTTGTCTGATTTAGACGAATAACAAGTTTTTCACCTTTTCGTGACCTTGACCTTGACCTTTGACCCAATCACGCCCAAAAACTAATCGATTGTTCCTTGGGTCATGACCAATCATCCCACCAAGTTTCATAAGAATCGGCTCAGTTTTGTCTGAGTTAGACGAATAACTGACGGACGGACGGACGGACATATTCACAAATAAATAAATACACGCCGGCGAAAACATTACCTTCTGCATTTTCAATGCGAAGGTAACAATTGTTTTCCCAGGACCGCTGCTCTGCTGAACGGAGGTGAACCGATATGAAACGACGGCGTGCACCTGAGACACGGTGGACACGCACCACTAGATTAGCTAAGGAGGGTTTCATTATTACAGAAATATGTTTATTTAACCCTCCTGTTACCTTTAGGGTCAATTTATAGAGGAAATAAGGCTGGCAGAAGCAATAACTTCTTTTAAATCACTTCTTAAAACCCACTTTTATAGAACTGCTTTTAAGGGATGTCGTCCTTTTATGTTTTTATTTTAATTGGCTATTTGTTTGGTTTTAGTTGTATTCAATGCTTTTATGGCATCGTCTTTTTTGTTTGCCGCCATTTAAGTTGCGTTTATGCTTTGTTTATCTGTAGAGCACTTTGTAAACCTTGTTTTTAAAAGTGCTATATCAATGAAGTTATAACTTATTATTATTATTATAATTTGACCTCATTCAATGTTTAACGTCGGTGTTCTTTGGGGTCAATTTGACCCCGGGCTGTTTTTCACTGTGTCAAACATATAAGAAATATCAACTTTTTTATATATTTAAAGGGCTATTTAGGTAGTCAACAAACAAACAAAGTACCTCACACATAAACTTGGGAAACAATAGTAATTCTAATAATTTTCTGGCGGTTTTAATTGCTGGGGTCAAATTGACCCCGAGGGTAAAAGATGTTAGTAAATGTAAAGGTAACAGGAGGGTTAAGAGCCGTAGAAAACAAGCTTCCTTGATTCACGCGTGTGGACAGACATCCATCAGCTTCTCGCCGAGACATAAACACAGCTCCAGAAAGACTTTAATCCGCCTCCAAATGGGTCCCTAAACCAACTGATCCCTCCGGTCGTCAGAAAGTTGCGTGTTATGCCTGTAATTGGCTTTCCGAAAGATCGTCATTGAGGCACGGAAAGACTCCTTTTGCCGAGAGACACGTTTAAAAGGAACGCTGAACGATGTCCAAAACAACAGGCGACCGAGAGAGGAAAGGGGAAGGATGTCCGGGGGGCGCCGGTTGGTACATCTTCATGAAACGTTCAGGTGTGACCTTCAATATGACCTCCAAGGTTTGAGCTTTAAATGTTTCAGCATCCACAGAATCAGAAGGAAAAAGGTCTTTGAATCATCGCCATGTTGCTACATGCAAAAAGAACAGGAGACGTTCTGTATTCTTATTTCATTACTCTTTAGCGATTATTACAAAAAAAGAGAACTAGATGTAAAAAGGAATTTAGCATTTAAGATCCATAAAGAAATAAAGATATTAATCATAGAAATAGAGCATACAAGCCAAAGGAAATAATAGTCATCACGCAAATCACATTCTGAATAAATCAGAGTGTTAATAATGAACATATGCCGACAATCATACTCACAATTAATAAATAGCTAAGAGCATGCATTCAACTTTTGTTGTCACTTTCTATGCAGTTCAATTGTTTCATCATTAAAAACAATCATTATCTAACTAGGGTGCGCAAATTAATTTGCTAAAGGAATATAAAATTGTCCTGCATCATTAAAAAGTGATGAACTACAGATGGGAACCATTTGTGTAAATAAAACAGACGTGTTATGTGGATTACTCCCACCCACACTGGGCCAAAACCAATTCAGATATAATTGTTACATATAGCAATAATTATTATAACATCATTTTGTAATAGTTGTATAACTTACTCAAAGGCAACTTTAGGACTGATAGATTTAAATGTTTGGTATTTTTCAGGGCTGCGAGTATTACTGCTGTCAAGTTGAGTCCAAAAGCAATTTGAATTAGTTTTAAAGTATATTAGGTAAATAAATATACAAGCGAACACAATTCAAATGCGTTTCTCTTTATCATTATGAAACATGTCTGATGTATTTAGGTTTAAAGGTTCAAATACGTCCAAAAGGCAACTAATAGTGCTATAGATAATGTGTACAATAAAATCTAACTCCGTGGAACATTTTCTCACAGGCAGGATTCGTACACATGGTGACTGATGGAATTCCAGGACTTTTCCATGACTTTAAACCAAATTTCCATGACCAAACTGAAATCTCGGTGTGTAGGCCGACATGAAAACTTTTTTGAAAATGTAGTATTGAAACAGTGAGAATTACAAAGCGATATACCTTAAATGAAACAAATGAATGAGAGACAATAGTTTGATTAAAAGAATAAACATTGCTATACATGTTTATTCTTAGAAACACTTATATAAATGTTTATTCTTTTAATCAAACTATTATCCTTTATGTGCAAATCCATCTGTTTGGACTTATAATTTGAGTGTCTTCCTTTCAAAAACATATGAATTATTTTAAACTCGACGTAAATTAACATGCGAGTACAACACATTTCCATGACTTTCCCAAAACGTTTGTGATTTAAGTATTTTCCATAACTTTTCCAGGCCTGGAAATGACTATTTAAAAATGCCATGACTTTTCCAGGTTTCTACAATACAAAAAAAAAAAATGAAAAATTGTATGCAAAAGTGATAATGTTGTTTTGTTTTTAACTATATTGTGAACTTTCAGATTTGTTTAGGGACCCCTTGTGTCTAGTTATTTGCCAGTAAAATAAAAATAACTTGCATAATTGTTAAATTATTGCCTTTAAAATGTTTCAGTATTTATTTGTTACATTGACACCTTTCATTGAACCTTAAACATTTCCTTCACTTCACTTTTTTTTATTGATTGTACTTATACATCTTTTATATTTTGTCAACTGTATCAAATGTCATTATTTTGTTGTTTTTTGTGCAAAAATAATAATAAAAAAAAAATTTGAATTAAAATAACTCCATTACTTGTTCAATAATCTCACCTGCAAGAGTTGCTCAGACAGGCTGGACACCTGTACTTCGCCTCTCCCGAGCCACACACACCGCAGCTGCAGGAACAGAGAACACGTTAGCTTCGTGAGTTGTGGAACAAACTGCAATAGATAAAATACTAGAACACAACTTCCGGTGAAGAAACACCAACACTTCAGTCATGTATTCAATTTAGTGTAGGAATGTATAAGCATTTGTTTTGCTTCTACCTAAAGCGTTTCAGTCTTTCTCTTGTGTATATTATATAGAATAATATTGTATTTCATTTGATTTGATTGACTGAATAAAATACACAAACACAAATGTATTAACACCAGGAAACACGTGGCACGATGTGTGGAAGTTAACTTAGCTACTTGCTAACTGTGTAGCATTATGCGCCGTTAGTAACTATAACGTCCATCCTCTTTATACGTCTGTAACTTGTATAGAGATACAAACAAGAGCTAAAGCTAAAGGCTAACATTAGCTCACGTCAGTTTGCAGTTCGCGCGCGACTTCCTGTCTCGTTAAAACACTCACTTGGAAAGAGACATCTTTCTTTTGGTCCCTTTCAGCGCGTCTTCCGGGTTGTCGTCTTCCATTTGGCTCTCCGCAGTTGACATTAAGTCCGCTGTTGGTAGAATTAAAGAGCACATGACAGCAGGAGAGGAGTCCCCACGTTGGACTTCACGGAGAACCCCGGTGTGTGGCATCAAAACAAACCCACTTCCGCCGGTGCTTTGCGTACCGTTAGCTGCACGTGGAGATGACTTCCGGTTGGAAAGCTGCTCAGTAGCGCCTCTCGGTGTCAGTGGAGGGGAACTGCAGCCAGTCATGAGAAAGTTAAACACTGAGCTGAGGAGGATGGGAGAAATATGTGTCCCTAATAATGTAGGTGCTATTGATAAATTATATATATATATATATATATATATACAGGACTGTCTCAGAAAATTAGAATATTGTGATAAAGTTCTTTATTTTCTGTAATGCAATTAAAAAAACAAAAATGTCATGCATTCTGGATTCATTACAAATCAACTGAAATATTGCAAGCCTTTTATTCTTTTAATATTGCTGATTATGGCTTACAGCTTAAGCAAACTCAAATATCCTATCTCTAAATATTAGAATATTTCCTCAGACCAAGTTAAAAAAAAGATTTATAACAGCAAAACAAAATCAAACATTTGAAAATGTCCATTAATGCACTCAGTACTTGGTTGGGAATCCTTTTACACGGATTACTGCATCAATGTGGCGTGGCATGGAGGCAATCAGCTTGTGGCATTGCTGAGGTGTTATGGATGCCCGGGATGCTTCAATAGTGGCCTTTAGCTCATTTGCATTGTTGGGTCTGGTGTCTTTCAGCTTCCTCTTCACAATACCCCACATATTCTCTCTGGGGTTCAGGTCAGGGGAATTGGCAGGTCAATGGAGGACAATAATGCCATAGTCAGTACACCAGTTACTGGTGGTTCTGGCACTGTGGGCAGGTGCCAGATCATGCTGGAAAATGAAATCCTCATCTCCATAGAGCTTTTCAGCAGACGGAAGCATGTAGTGCTCTAAAATCTCTTGGTACACAGCTGCATTTACTCTGGACTTGATGAAACACAGTGGACCAACAGCAGCAGCTGACATGGCTCCCCAAACCATCACTGACTGGGAACTTCACACTGGATTTCAAGCAACTGGGATGTTGCTCCTCTGCAGCCTTTCTCCAGACTCTGGCGCCTTGACTTCCAAATGAAATACAACACTTGCTTTGGTCTGAAAAGAGGACTTTGGACCACTCTGCAACTGTCCGCTGCTTCTTTTCCCCTTGCAGGTGTTTCGAGTAAATTAGACGATTCAAGTGATTAGTTGAATACCCTACTAGTATACTTTTTCATGATATTCTAATATTTAGAGTTTGAGTTTTCTTAAGCTGTAAGCCATAATCAGCAATATTAAAAGAATATTAAAAGAATAAAAGGCTTGCAATATTGATTTGTAATGAATCCAGAATGCATGACATTTTTGTTTTTTTCAATTGCATTACAGAAAATAAAGATCTTTATCACAATATTCTAATTTTCTGAGACAGTCCTGTATATATATATATATATATATATATATATATATATATATATATATATATATTACTGTTGATGTCAACTTTATATATAAAGTTATATAATGTAATATATATATATATATATATATATATATAAATATATTTATATATATATAAATATATTTATATATATAATGTAATAATATATACAAATATATATATATATATGATCTATGTGATTTATCTGTGTTATTATATAATATATATGTATTAATATATATATACATATATGTAATAATATATATATAGTACGTATATATTATTACATATATATAACATATATATATGTATATTGCTACATATATATTATTACATTATATATCTATATCTTATTACATTATATATATATATATATATACATTCAACAGTAATTAGATTCCAACAGATTGTTTGACCATATTTGAAAAAGTACAGAATCATTTGCGGATAAAATGCTCCATTTATTTGTTTGTCATCGTATTATTATTATTTACACATTTTACTCCACATTTATCCTGCACAGACTTATATAATTACACTTTGTTCAAGGTAACATAACTTAAGCATATGACTGTGTTTTCTGTGTATTCTGACTCTGGCCTCATGTAGCTGCCAGTTTATAACCTATAACCACTAACTGAATTAACTCAAATAACAGTATGATAAACATACAGTTACAGGTGTAAACACACAAACACACCTTTTAACATAAATACTTCTTTAGACCGAGCTGTGGTTGACCAAATAGTTCTCTGAGAGTATAACTTACTGTGTTTCAGTAATGTGAACCAAAAAAAAAGGATATAAATAAACATATACAGTATGCTGTCAATATATACACAGGAAATGTAACAACTCACTGATGACTCATTCTATGTTGCAGCACCAATGATAGGTTTCCCCTGAAGAACCTACCACAACGACGGAAAAGCTACAAAAAGTAATGTAGTGTATAAAAAAAAAATGGTTCATAAATAAAAAATGACCAAATCAACATAAGTACTTGGACAACACAACAACTCTTGATGTAACCGGTACATACAACGAAAAGGCAACCAAAAAAAAAAGACTAACGTGACAATATTCTAGAAAGCAAATGAGCAGGTAGAGGTAGAGCACCATCTGTCAAGATGTACAGGCCCGAAGACCGAGATATCTTGAAAACAATGTAAAACAAAAGCCTTTTGATCTAAAAAAGAAGAAAGTGGAGATATCTAAAGCAGTCACACTTTATCCGCATGCTATTGCACTCTTAAAAGTTGAGTTAGACAGTGCTCCTACGGAGAGGCCTGGCACGCTCCTTCGAGTTAGGCCTCTGCCTAGGATGGTCTGGGTGTGTTTGTGTGGGAGTGAGAAGGAAGGCGTGAGTTTTTATATGTGTGTGTGTGTGTGTGTGTGTGTGTGTGTGTGTGTGGGGGGGGGTTGGATAGGCTGCTGCTTAGCGACACCCTACCCTGTGATCGGGGAGCGATATGGGCTCATATGTAATCACCGTTTTTTTTCTACTAACAATTATCGACAAAACAAACTTTATACAATTTTTTTGATAAATATTGGTATACACTCTGGTCCTCTGGGCCTTTCTCGTCCGAGGACCTTCCACCGATATTGAGTTCTTCCACGCGAGTCTGCCTTCGATTGGACACGGGGGGAAGACGGCGCTCCGACGGAGGTCCGACAATCTCTCGCCCTCTTTGGTAGGAAGCCATTTGTTTTTTTTTGTATTTTAGCAGTTTGTGTAAAAAGAACGTCGGTGTCAGAGGAAGCAGACCGGACTGATTTCTATATACCGCTCACTACTATTGGACCGGGACGTGGGAAACTCCTGGATGTCTACAATCGGGAGCTGACGACTGTCCTGAGTATGGAAGAAGAAACGCGACTGGTGCCAGCGGCCATCTTGGATCTGAAAGAGAGAGAGAAAGAGAAAAAAAAAAAAGACAAAAGTGATTCATGTTCCAAATTGATGCAGGGCTCTCAAGTTTTGAAGACAGGCAAGCGTGAGACATATCCATCAGCAGCCCCCCCCCCCCCCCCTACACACACACACACACACGTAGAACGAAACTTTAGGCTATCAGTGGCGCAATTCCAGGATGCTTTATTTTTATTGGTTGCTGGATTAAATCTTACCCAGATACAGCAGATACGTTTGTTTTCTGATTGGCTATTGTGTAACCCATTTCTTTTTTTTGATTTGCTGATAAGTGGCACCTCACAGCAGAACTCAGGGGAGCGCTTGATTCCTCCGCGGTGAGGGCAGCGCGGCTCATTAAAACATTAAATAGCTGAGAGTTTTTTTCAGCGTGAGAAATCCGATGTGAGGCGGGAGTGCGTGAGTTAAGACCGAAATGCGTGAGTCTCACGTTCAATGCGTGACACTTGAGAGCCCTGCGCTAATGGCCTTAAAACATACACACTTATGACTTTCATTACAATTTAAACTAAGCGTGTGCCTCTACGGGGGGAGTGCTAAAACCTTAACCATCTTTGTTTTGTATTTACAACGGACATATTTGCCGTAACCGTTAACATTAATCTGCGCATAATGCAACTTCTGTTTTAACTTCACGGGCCACCTTCAAAATAAGAGCATCTCTCAAAACAGGAAGCGAGACACACGTTGCTCAAGGCTGTCGAAAACGTGGAACAAACATTAGCATAATTGATTGACAAAGTTTTTAAGCCAACACACACACATGGGGTTACTTACAATCTGTTTGCTAAGTTGCTGTTTCGTTCAAATAATAAAATAATAAAAAATAAAATAATAATAATAAAATAAAATATTCCGTAAACGAAATCGGTGCTCCGTCCCGCTCGTAATCACCTCGCACTCGTCTCGTAGCACCTGCGGTTCGAGCGCTGTGTCTTTCTCGAACGTCTGTTTGTTCCAGCCGCGAAACCGGAGCGCGGCGTTCTGCGGCGGCGCGGCTCCGACGGCGCCGAGCGGAGGGTCGTTCAGGCAGTGGAGCGTGACGCCGTGACTGGCCTCGGCACTCAGGAGATGGAGGAACTTCATTTGGACTTTCCCGACGTCAAACACCATCTGTGGGCCAGAAGGAGCAGAATCGCCGGGGCGATCAGTTTTGCAGAGGATTGTAGCGATTACGAGTTTAAATGTAATTTGAAAGCTGATTTAACTCATTTTAAACTCTTTTAAAAGTAAGCAGTTTTTAAATGAGTGCTCTATTGTTGTGGAAGAAATGAATGACAGAGCACATCCAAAACATAACACAACCACTACTTCTATTCTATCTATATTCATAATTTAATAAAGGAAAAAAATACTCTAAAGCACCTTGAGATATATATATTTTTTTCTATATTAAATGATTAATTTATATATATATATATATATATATATATATATTAAACCTTTATTTAATCAGGTGAATCCCATTGAGATTAAAAATCTCTTTTTCGAGGGTAACCTGGACAAGACAGGCAGCAACATAAGAAATACATAAAAAGAAAAATTTAAACACAGAACATGAAAAGTTACAGAGACAAGTGACATAACAGAGTTATTTTTTAAGAAACCATTTCGTTCATTTATACTTAAAAAGCAATGAGTGGTACATCAGTTCTTTGAGAGTTAAATTATTCTGCAACATATTCCAGGATGAGGGTTCAGAATACACACGCCTCATAAATTGCGCATATATTGACGCGTGCATCTTTTTAAACACTTTCAGAGGCCATTTTTACCTTATTCGAGGCCACTGGGTGTAAACAGGTGCTCCCGCCTGCGGTAAAGTTGCAGAAGACCTTGAAGGCATCAGAAGTACAGCCCAAGTTCGGATCGATCCAGAACCAACCTGAAAGTCGCCCGATACAAAAGGCAGGGGCAGAGAGAAAGGAAGGGGCAGAGAGAAAGGAAGGGGCAGAGAGAAAGGAAGGGGCAGAGAGAAAGGAAGGGGCAGAGAGAAAGGAAGGGGCAGAGAGAAAGGAAGGGGCAGAGAGAAAGGCAGGGGCAGAGAGAAAGGAAGGGGCAGAGAGAAAGGAAGGGGCAGAGAGAAAGGAAGGGGCAGAGAGAAAGGAAGGGGCAGAGAGAAAGGCAGGGGCAGAGAGAAAGGAAGGGGCAGAGAGAAAGGAAGGGCAGGTGTTCATACAAAGGCATATTCCAAACACCGTCCTATGCCTACGACCCAGCGTCCAGAGGAGACTCCCACCATCTCTCAGCCTGTGGTGACAGTCCAGCAGATCTTTGCAGACGCGAGCCGGGTTCTCCCTCGTGCCCAGCGGCGTCTTGATGCTCTCGATGACGCCGCTCAGGTAGCGCAGAGTCTTCAGTATCTCCGTGTTCTGGTCCGGCGGGTTCACCTCCGTGTTCTGGAAACTCTGGTGAAGAACGGGCAGGGTTCATACTCATGTTGAAACAATGGATTGACTTTCTCATGACTTCAACCCAAACTTTTTTTCAAAACCGTGGTGCGTACATGATAGTGGATTAGCGCTGAGCTACTGTTTCTATGGCAACCAAACTTTTCCCTCAAAGTGCCAAAAATTAATATATTGCGGTGCGTGAATGAGTATGAGTCTTTCTTTTAAAAACATATTAATTATTTCAAACTCAGTGTAAATGTTCTATGACTTTTCTAAAACTTTTGGGATTACATTTTTTTGGTGTTGACCAATGGGTTTCCCGGACTTTCTTTAATAGGAATAAAAGATAAAAATAAAAACACAAAACACAAAAACACAAAAATTAATACTAAAATACAAAATACTAATACTACTACCAAAATACAAAATACTAATACTAAAATACAAAATACTAATACTAAGTTACTAAATACTAAAATATAAATACTAAATACTAAATTACTAAATACTAAAATACTAAATACTAAATACTAAATATTAAATACTAATACTAAAATACTAAAATAAGGCATAAAAGGGGAAAACAAAGTAAAATGTTGAGTAAAGTAAAGTGCTGAGTAAAGTAAGTAAAGTAAAGTAAGTAAAGTGCTGAGTAAAGTAAGTAAAGTAAAGTAAGTAAAGGGCTGAGTAAAGTAAAGTAAAGTAAGTAAAGTGCTGAGTAAAGTAAAGTGCTGAGTAAAGTGTTGAGCCTGTCAGGACCTCCAGTGATCTACTGCAGTGAGTTGTGAACGAGAGAGTTTCAAACCACCAATTATTTATTGGACTTATCCGACAACTTCTCTGTCATCGATGCAACCCCCCCCCCCCCCATTACCTAACCCCATGACCCCCTGACCCCGGCTCAGTGGATTAGTCCTCACCTCCGTCCCGAGGCCAGCGTTGGAGTCCGATAGGCCGTAGACTGCCGAGTCAACATAAATCTGCCTCTGTAAATTCAGAATCAACATATTCGGTTTCGTGAAAACACAAAACATCCAGCGCCCCCCTGTTCATTATTTAACTATTTAACTGAACTATTTTAATCCGTCGGCTTTTTGAAAATGATTTATTGGCTATAGAAAAACATGAACGTTTCAAAAACACAATGTGGTTTATGGAGAAGGAATAAGAATACACTTTTTAATACCAGCCGTAAAATGAGTCTTGCATCAATAATCCCTGACATTCCTGACTTCGGTGGTGGGTGAAAGAATAACACATTCCAGTCGGCATAAACACTACAGTTATGATATAATGTGTGTACGGATAAAATGGGATCTGGTGAAGTTGCTTTTCTGGGTTCTTGGAATTGTTGGAACAGGAAAAGGTCATTCAGATTCCACTTCATCCTCCAGTAATGACAGCTAATCGACATGCAGGAGGGTTCTATCACAGTGCATGTGTGTGTGTGTGTGTGTGTGTGTGTGTGTGTGTGTGTGTGTGTGTGTGTGTGTGTGTACACAACCGGTCAAAAGTTTTAGAACACCACAATTTCTCCAGTTTTTATTGAAATGTACACCGTTTAATTTCTCAATGTACTCTGAAATGAAAGAATAAATAAACAACTGGAGATAAAAAATAAAAAAAATCATGGAATCATTTTGTTTAACAATATAATATATATACTATATATTTTCAAAAAAATGTTCTACTATTTGTTCTACTATTTCTTCTTTTATATTTATTATTCATTATTTATTTGTTCTCCTCTTTTGCTCCTCTACCTCTTTTATTTTTTTCTTTATTTTTTTGTATTTATTAATATTGTTGTCTTCTTCTTCTACTTGTGTTTCAATATTCTTTCTTTCTTTCTTATTTATTACTTCTCTTTTACTCTAAATGTTCTACTAATTTCTGTTTTTGTGTTTCTTTCTTTCTTTCTTATTTTTTTCACTTATGCTACGATGCATTTTCTACACGTCTGTTTTTTTCTTTATTTTTTCTTTAAACTTTTCTTCTTTATTTTTCGTCAGTAAGAATGTTTTGTCCCTTTCTCTTTGTTCGGTAAAATTGTACAAAGTGATTAATAAACTTGTTTTCCCTCCACGTTGCGTGCCTCGCTCTGACATATTAATCCCAGACTCGACATGCAGGAGGCCCTTACCGTTGGTCCTGGAGCACCAGGAGGTCCCTACAGTTGGAATAAAGCAGAAGACAAAATGAGTCACACAGTGAAACACGAGCCCGCTGTGGTTGCGGTGAAACCACATCGGATAAATTATTGGGAGATGTTTTGAGAACTGGTCTGGTCTGGACTGACCACATGCATTTGGAATAATGTCTTTTTAGTTTTAGTGTATCATACAAATACAATCTCACATAGAAAAAGCCACCAGCAATGTCATGTTACCCTTGTTGTCCATGTTGTTTAATGAGATGTTTTCATTAATGTGCAATGTACCTCATCAAATAAACCAAAATACAAAAATCCAGGCCCAAAATGAATGTAAAAGAGATGTGTGTGTACTGTGAGCTAAACACGAGATAGTGAGGTGAGCACTTACACTCGGTCCTGGTATTCCCTGTGGTCCTTGAGGCCCCTGGAAGCGTGAGAAAGAAATATCAGAGTTCATCTGGATGACATCATGCATAAATAATGCGTTTAGTTTTTCCTGTTAACAGGGTTCATACACATGTTGACCAATCGGCTTCCAAGACTTTAAACCACATTTCCATGAGCAAATCATTTGTAAAAATCTCGGTGTATACATGAAAAATGGCGGAAAATTGAGTATAGGGAAGATTCCAAAGCATTCTGTATATAACCTTAAATGACTCAAATGAATGAGAGACATAAGTTTGATTAACATAATTAACATTTATTTAAAAATGTATATAAGACTCCGAAGTGCTAGTATGGCAGCTTATATTTTTAGCGTCTTTCTTAAAAAAATATATATATATTACTTTAAACTCAGCGTGAATAAACATGTGAATATAACAAATTTACATGACCTATCCAAAAATGTTGGGACTTTTCCAGACCTAGAAATATACATAAAACATTTTTTTCCAGGTTTTCCATGACAAATGTAGCGGCCAGTGTGTGAAACCTCCGACACCCGAACATAAACAGCCCCTTACCGGCTGACAACTTTAAAAAAGACAACGTGAGGATCATTTAAACGCATCAGAAGCAGGAAGTGGACTTTGTATTAATGCAGCGCGCATAATACCACAGCGGTTAAACTCCTCCCCCCTCTGGCTGACTCCTCCCCCTCTGGCTGACTGTTCTAAGGTAGCCCCCTGGGGTGGGGTGGGGGGGCATGTGAAGTCAGGGGGTTTTCAGGTAGTTCCATGTCCACGTGTGTGAAAGTACACACACGTGGACATCAGGGGGTTGGAGGTTCAATCCCCCGCCCTAGTCGATGTGTCCTTGAGCAAGGCGCGACACCCTGAAGTGCTTCCTGTAGCTATGACTACGGTGTATGAATATGATATATGATATATAATATGATATATAACTTTATTCGTCCCACAGTTGGGAAATTTAAAAAAATCAACAACAAAAATATACACTACCGTTCAAAAGTTTGGGGTCACTTAGAAAAAAGAACAAAAAAGCACTGTTTTTTCCAATGAAAATTACATACTTAGAAATACTCTCTCTACATAGTTAATGTGGTAAATGACTATTCTCTGGTGTTTAATGAAGTCTCTACAGAGGTGTGTAGAGGCCCATCTCCAGTGTTCTAGTGGTACATTGTGTTATTGCCTCAGAAGACTAGCGGAGGGGTAGAACACCCTTGAAACCCTTTTTTAATCTTTTTTATAACTTTTTATTTAGCATTTTCCACAAACAGATTATACCTTGACATTGAAACCCTTTGTATGTGAGCGCAGCTGAAAACAGTTATGCTGGTGAGAGAAGCTCTAAAACTGGCCTTCCTTTGAGCCACAAGTCTGAAGAACAACATTAATATTTACAATGAAAATCATTATGTCTAACGTTGTCAATGTCTTGACTATATTTTGTATTAACCTTGTATTCATTTAATAAATAAAAGTGTGAGTTTTCATGTAAAACACAACATTTTCTCTGTGACCCCAAACTTTTGAACGGTAGTGTATATATATATACACAACATGTAAAGCGTCTTTAAGTATCTTAAAAAGCGCCATATAAATGAAATAGATTATTATTGTTCTTAGACACAACATGGTACATGGTCAGTGTGTGGGCAGAAGGCTCAGCACAGTGTGGCGGTGTAAATACGTAGATCGCACTGCGGTCCGCCACGCTAATATTTTGACGAGGCATTTCCTGGCCGGTGTTTACACAAGAGGGTCTGAGAACACGGCGGGCCCCACAGCGAGTCTCTATCGCACACACACACACTGCTCTGAGGTGGCCCCGGCAAGGGGAAGGAATTTAAGTAAAGTATAGTCATGATATAATCACACGGCCTATTAGCATGTCATCATACGTAATATAAATCAGGATCACATAGTCAGTCCGTGCTGGTTGGAATAAGGTCTTACCATTTCACCGCCGCCCCCCTTCAGACCCCTCGGCCCCTGTGGAACATTAAAGAAAGGATCGTTTCCCACTCTGTGTTCTATATGAACTCAATTAGCATAACAGTGAATATGTATATTACAAGGTAGAGTAATGTTTGTTCTTATTAAACAAAGATAATCGTCTTGATATTTCTTTGTTATACAACTCTCATTACACACACACACACACACACACACACACACACACACACACACACACAAACACAGAAAGGAAAATGAAGGTGCGAACCAAAAATGGTTCTTCAGAGTGAGGCCATAGAAGAACCATTTCCGGTTCCACAAAGAACCTTTCAAACCAGGGTTCTTTAAAGAACCATTTCCTCAAGGAGTTTTCAAATAACCTATAAAGGTGCATCAAAGAATCTTTAAAATGGTTCTTTAAAGAACCATTTTCGGTTCCACAAAGAAACTTTCAAATTAGGGTTCTTTATAGAAACATTTCTTTAATCAAAGAACCGATAAAGGTATCTCAAAGAACCTAAAAAAAATGGTTCTTCAAGGCACCATTTCTGGTTCCACAAAGAACCTTTCAAACCAAGGTTCTTTAAAGAACCATTTCCTCAAAGAGTTCTTTAAAGAACCTATAAAGGTGCCACAAAGAACCTTAAAAATAGTTCTTCAAAGAACCATGTCTGGTTCCACAAACAAACTTTTAAATTAGGGTTCTTTAAAGAAAGATTTCTTTAATCAAAGAACCGATAAAGGTGTCTCAAAGAACCTTAAACAAATGGTTATTCAAGGCACTATCTCTGGTTCCACAAATAATCTTTCAAACCAGGGTTCTTTAAAGAACCATTTCCTCAAAGAGTTCTTCAAAGAACCTATAAAGGTGCCACAAAGAACCTTAAAATGGTTCTTCAAGGCACCATTTCTCGTTCCACAAAGAACCTTTCAAACCAGGGTTCTTTAAAGAACCATTTACTTAAATAGTTCTTCAAAGAACCTATAAAGGTGTCTCAAAGAACCTCAAAAAATAGTTCTTTTAAGGGACCATTTAAGAACCATTATTGTTCTTTGCGCACACACACACACACACACACACACACAGGAACGTACAGGTTTCCCCACGGGGCCCATCTTTCCTTCAGGGCCTACAGGTCCAGTGAACCCCTGAAACATACACAAGCAGAGTTGAGGGTTACACAAATAAGTCTGGAAAAAAGGGTGTCATAAATGTGTCACGGGTGTCATAAGTGAGGACGACAGAAAGTGTGAGTAGTTGAAGAGCCGGGTTCGAGTCTCTCTCTAACGTACTTTTGTAAAGCTATTCCACTAACGGGGGTTTGACTGCCTGCAGTACAGAAAGCACTTCGGTGTGTTTATCGTTTCTTCTTCTTCTTCTTAAACTTACCAGCGTGCCGATTGGGCCTTTCGGGCCAGGGAAGCCTCTCAATCCCCAATCACCATTCGGCCCCTGTTGGAAGGGGAAAAAGAGGTTTGAGGTAATCCATCCGCGGTAGACGGGGTGAGGGGGGGTGGAGACAATATGAGGGAGCGCTTGTTTTGAAATGCCGGTTCTGTTTTTATCATCTCTTCACACCCCGAGTCTCTCTCGGTCTCTTACCGTTTCCCCTGGAAAGCCCTGGAAACCGACCATCCCCCGATCTCCAGCTTCCCCCTGCAGGCACACACGAAGATGACATCAGAGGAGCGTTTGCATTTTCGCGAAAACATTAAATTGAATTAAATTCTGTTTTTTTTATACAGCCCAATATCACAAATTACAAATGTGCCTCAGTGGGCTTTAAAATCCGTACGCATACGACATCCCTGACCTTTGACCTCACATCGGATCAGGAAAAACTCCCAACATAAAAAAGACACACGCACATCAAATCATAAGTACAATGTGTGTCTCTGTATGTTGTGTGTGTGTGTGTGTGTGATTTTTCATCCCACTTTCATACGTGTTAAATAAATACATGTTCTTGTCCATTTCAAAAGACCCAGGACACACACACACACACACAAGGCTTTAATGTCTGGATCTACAGTGGCAACCAGCCAGCTACACACACACACACACACACACACACACACACACACACACACACAGCCTCCTGGAGTCTGTGGGCTTTGGTGTCTGGGCCCTGTTCAGTGTCTGAGCTCCGTCTGTTGTCTACGCCGTGTTTGCACAGCCAGTCGTCCACATCCTCCAGACGGCTCAGCTTTCGGGGGGGCAGAAGTCTTTGACCAAGAGAACTCTATTGACTGAAAGAGTGCAAATGGGATCTGACCCAAGCCCCCCCCCCCCCCCCCCCCAAAGTCCGCTCTCTGTTTCACGAGCATCAATGGAGAGGAGCGCGAGGCATTGAGCGTGCTCCTCCTCCTCTCCTCCTCGAGGAGTTACATAAGGGAGGCGGAGCCCCGTCGCTGCAGGTCTCTCTGCAGGGCGAGGAGGACGTTACATAACTCGGCCCGGAACGGCCAGGAATGTTTTCCCATTCCTGGTCCTGCCCAGATAATTTGTTCCTGTACTCTTGGGTGGAAAAGTGTCAGGCACACCGATTGTCTACTCAACCCCCCCGAAGCGATATTTAGAGAGGTATTAAATAATGCATGGAGGCGTATGAAAGCCTAAGGGAGGGGGAGGGGGGGGGGGGGGACCGTTTTTAACGAGCAATGGAGTCAGCTACACTTTCAAGAAAATATTTTATATAATGGTTCTTTAAAAGGCTTTGTGGTTCTTAGAAGAAACATCACCTACTGAAGAACCATACTTGCGTTTGAGGCACTTTTATAGGTTCTTTGAAGAACTCTTCAAGGAAATGGTTCTTTAAAGAACCCTGGTTTGAAAGGTTCTTTGCGGAACCAGAAATGGTGCCTTAAAGAACCATTTGTTGAAGGTTCTTTGAGACTTCTTTATAGGTTCTTTGAAGAACTCTAAGGAAATGGTTCTTTAAAGAACCCTGGTTTGAAAGGTTCTTTGCGGAACCAGAAATGGTACCTTAAAGAACCATTTTTAAGGTTCTTTGAGACACCTTCATAGGTTCTTTGAAGAACTCTAAGGAAATGGTTCTTTAAAGAACCCTGGTTTGAAAGCTTCTTTGCGGAAACAGAAACAGTGCCTTAAAGAACCATTTTTTAAGGTTTTTTGAGACACCTTTATAGGTTCTTTGAAGAACTCTAAGGAAATGGTTCTTTAAAGAACCCTGGTTTGAAAGGTTCTTTGTGGAACCAAAAATGGTTCCTCTATCTATGGCATCACTCTGAAGAACCATTTTTAGTTCCACATGGCACCTCCATTTTTATCACTTCTACTTCCACTTATTTCTGAGGATTTAGTTATGACTCTTCATGTTAATGCTGAACCTAAACATGAGCCAGTGGGTCTATAAATGAACACGCAACAACATTAATACACTATATTATTCTATTATTTCATGGCTATGGGAATTTAGGATGGATTTTGTTCTCTTTAATCCCAAATGCCACTGTGTACTCACTGCTTGTCCTTTGGGTCCCAGGTCCCCCGGCCTGCCCTGGTCGCCTGTAACTCCCACCAGGCCTTTGATCCCCGAGGCCCCCCAGTTCCCCGGCAGACCCAGGTCTCCCTGATGCAACAAAAAGTCAAGAATTTAAAAAAGTTAGTGCAATGTATGAAGATGTTTCCACACCGTCGTTCTGTCAAGACACCCTGCTACAATGTAGAATCAATGAATTCAATATTTATTATCCATTATTCACCTTCTGACCAAGTGGCCCTCTTTCCCCGGGTGGTCCAGGAAGTCCAATCTCTCCCCTGGGACCCGGACGTCCAGCAGATCCCTCCAGTCCCACTGAGCTTTTCTGACCCTGAAAGAAATGTTTGCCACTGTCAAATTGAAAAATAACAACATACAATTTGTTTTTTACTCTGAAAAAATAGATTAAATTATTATTATTCTCCATAACGAAAAAAAAAACCTCAACATGGTACCTTAAGTATGCATCGGAGGTTAAAGACTCGTGAAGACTCATTGTAAATAATCCCATGAAAGGTTTATGGTTTTGTGCTGATTGCCTGCTTTTATTTCTGCTTTATTGTTTTTTTTTATTGTATTTGAATAATTGTATAGATGTTTCAATCTACTTCCTCTTTGAGTTAAATCAGACTTTTATTTTGAAATCTTAACAGGAAGCACACTTTTATTTTATGTTAAAATACAAACTTGACGGTACAGCTACGGATGTTTTACGGATGGATGCACATTTTATTTAAAGTGTAATAGTTTTAATGGACCCGTATGAGGCTAACGCTCTAATGGTGGTGACAAGGTGGTATTTATTTAAGAGTTTTGGTTCAAGTTTATTCACCGAAAGATAATAGATTTTTAAGTTTTACGCCAATTCGTATACGGGGATCCGTTACACTCATAATGGTCGTGAACCAAAAATATAAGGACAAATTATTGGACATTTCTTGCATTG
Source organism: Liparis tanakae (assembly GCA_036178185.1). NCBI lineage: Eukaryota > Metazoa > Chordata > Actinopteri > Perciformes > Liparidae > Liparis > Liparis tanakae. The sequence continues at coordinate 3,573,868 of CM070102.1, forward strand.
CAAGTTTGCTCTTAAGCAGCTGACACTCGTACGTCGGAGCGTCCTTGAATGCACCAACAAGGAAAAGTGTTAAACATTTTTGTGCAAAAAAACTAAAAACGCAGGCAAAGCCGTGTAATATAAAATGAAAATCAATACATTTATTCAATAATGTTTCAATTGCCATGTTTATCTCGATACATCCAAACACATTTCTGAATTCTAGTTTTTTTCTTCGTCTCTTCCCCAGCTGTAAACCACAGTGCCACGGTAACGTCTGCTGGCCTCTCCTGGTTATATTTCTTGGCGGTGTGCCCCCCCCCCCCCCCCCCCATAAAACTGACTGCATGTCACCGAGCTGCTCTCTCACACCACAAATCACCGCGGTGAGGCGGGAGGAGCGAGCAACATTCGAAAGCGAGTGGGCCGTTGCCTTACAGACACACACACACACACACACACACACAAACACACACACACACACGGCTTCTGTTCCCACCCGTCACCGTGCGGATACATCTGGAACCAGATGTTCTGGGAGAACTTCACCACCTGCAGATGTTATGAAGCTATCTATATATCTATATAAAAAGATGTGTACAGTATACACACACACACACACACACACACACACATATGGAGTATTATCAAGGGGGTAGCACATGGGTTAAATCATCATCATCATAGGGGGTCCATTGGACATCATAATGAAGAACATCTCCTGAACGCTCCTCGGCAACTCCTGAAGTTTCTATGAAAATCATGTTTTAGGATACACATGTTGCTCTCCTGAAGGTTTCTTCACCTTTTTTTTTCCGGTGAAAGTTTTTTATTTATTTGGAGTCAAAGGTCCGGGATGTGGTATGTGTACAGATTGTAAAGCCCTCTGAGGCAAATTTGTAATATTGGAGTTTATAAAATAAACTTAATTGAATCTTCATTGCAAAATCAAAAATATAGGACCCTTGAATATCTTTACGCTCAGATTTTACAGTTCAGGAATTCTCACTCGTCTATATGTAAACAAAGGCAGTACCTGTTTTCGAGGCTTCTTGATACAGAATAAATACCATCCGAGTTTCTTTATGTTATTATATGCATATGTGCGTCCTTTTTATTTTAAATGGCTGGATCCTCCAGCACCCAAAGAGCTCTCGACTACTGAAGCAGGCCTGGAATAAAAATAAAAACCTAGTCACAAAAGCTCTCAAATATTCCAAATGGACAGTATTGTGTGTGATGTCGGAGTTGGTATAGCTGTGGGACTCCCTCCGCGCGTGAGAAACCACATCACGTCAGCCAAAATTAGACTTAATCGACTTTTTAAACAGCAGCATTATAATAAATCAAAGCCAGACAGAGAAGTCGTGTCTTTCTAACTCTTGGCCGAGAAGGCCGCTCGTGCATGAAATCCCAATCCCACGTTTGGCTGCACAGACCCGCTGCGTCGCGCCCACAAAGAAGCCAATCAAATCAAACGAGGCCTTTACTGATAAGTTACTCACGACCGAATGTCTCGGTCAGAGAGTCTCCAGCTTTCGAAAATCCCCCATGAGACGTAACATGAAAACATTTGCTAGCTCCTGCAATCGGATAAAGAGCTGTAGAGCACGTATCGCGTGTGTCATTCCTGAGTTACGGACACCGTAACCGAGGCTGTATGACAACAGGCATACAGTACGTGTGACTGTACGTGTCAATGCTACTGACAGATCTGAACCGAAATGAGCCAAATGCCTCAATATTTAATACACTATTATTCTTACACTATTATTTCATGGCTATAGAAATTTAGGGTAACCCTAACCTAACCACATTTTAGAGAGGTTTTTGTACTAAAACCTCTTTAACTTTGTTCTGCTTTACCTTTTCAGAGTCAAACTGTGCAGGCAGAATGTTAACATATTTTAATATAATTATAATTTGTGAGTTTTAAACCTTTCTACTGCCTCATTCCAAACATATAATCATCCTGGAAGTGCTTTTTTCCTAATTCGGACCTGAAATTTGTAAATATTTTTCTGTGCCATCATCATTTACTCTTATAGTAACATATAGACTGATATGAACACATCTGGACAAAAGAAACACATGTTTAAAAAGGTAAAAATGTAAAAATGAAAATAGCCCTAGTGGTTGCAGAGATACAACCTTTTTAGTTTGGGTATGGAAAACGGAGCAGAGGCCGAAAGAAAGCTTGGAGATTAAAAGGTTGAATCCCAAATGAGGATTTAATCCCAAGTGAGCAATATAAAACCAACATAAGCAAGGAGTCACGAAGATGAAGATCCAATGATCCCGCATTGACATGAAAGTACAGAGGAAAGAAAAGAGGTTGCGACCCTGAATCAGGAAGTTGCATTTGTGAAGAGGTTTGGTCGAATTGACGAGTAGCAAATTCATTTCCTCTGAACTTTCTTTACATGCCAGTTCACTTTGGAACACGTCTAAATGCGTACGCCGTTAAAACGTCGTCCAATTTCTGTGCCGTCGTGGATTACCTGTCGTCCGCGTATTCCTGGCATCCCCGGTAAGCCGGTAAGTCCCGGGGGACCGTCCGTTCCTGGGTAACCCCTCAGTCCCACGAGTCCAGGGATACCAAATGGCCCCTGGAGAAATATCCAGAACATCGACAATGTCACTCCATCTCAATCTCAGCCTGAGGGGCATTTACCGTCTACTCGGGATTGATAGACTCATATATAGACGCTTGAAGGAAGTACGCAAAACTGTTGCAGCTGATATTTTCTGTGCATTATATGATCTAACAAGGGGAAGCAGCAGAGTATTTGTTAACTCACACAATTACACCCCTTCGCGATTCTGGTTTATCAGAGTACTTTAAAGAAGAAGTCTCCTTTCCTTCGTCCGGAAGGGTCGGCTCCTGATCTGGATCGAGACCCCGAGAACTTGTATCTGCTTCCCCGAACCCCAAGTTTCGAAAGCCGTAATTTTGCGAGAGCGGGCTGGTCTACCCCCGTATTTTCCCGCTATACTAAATCACTCTTAAACTCCTGATCACCGTAGCTCCATTTTCACTAAGCAACCGTTACAGGCAATCGGCACAGCATGCGTTAAGTCACACAAGGTAATCGCCTTCCCTCTCTCTCGTTTTGAAATGCAGTGGTGGTTAACCAATTGGTAAACATGGAATACGTTGGTATTACTGACGGTACTCGAAGGTTTCCCCTCTACCCAAATACATCCTTATCACACAGTCAATGCCAGGGTGGGTGGGTGGGGGGGATTGCTCTTAATTGTAAACGCTCTCTCTGAGCCATGCATTTGGTAGATGTTGATACTCACTTCAATGCCAGGAGCTCCACTCAGCCCTCTGGCTCCCTTATGTCCTCCCGAGCCCTGGAGGAACGCACACATGCAGAATTAAACACACATCGGCATTCACAAAAACACACAGGGTTATGAATCCCTCTTGCCTTTTAATGAAGAGCGGACATTGAAAGTCTAACGTGAGTCTTATGGAGAACCCAAGATCAGGATTGTGTTTATATTTCATTGCTGATAGTCAAAGAAATTGGACAACACTACATGTATAATTATTAATACTGCAAATAGCATTTGATTAAATCACATTGAGGTGTTTGCTAAACTGTGTGACACAGGAAACCTCCACTGATTCATGTTTCATATACACATATACATATATATATATATATATATATATATATATATATATATATATATATATATATATATATACTGTACATATACATATACATACACATATACACTATTGTTCAAAAGTTTGGGGTCACTTAGAAAAATGAAAAAAGCACAGTTTTTTCCAATGAAAATGACATTAAATGAATCAGAAATACACTCTATACATAGTTAAAGTGGTAAATGACTATTCTCTGGTGTGTAATGAAGTCTCTACAGAGGTGTATAGAGGCCCATCTCCAGTGTTCTAGTGGTACATTGTGTTATTGCCTTAGAAGACTAGCAGAGGGTTAGAACCCCCTTGAAACCCTTTTAAAAACATTTGTATAACTTTTTATTTTGCATTTTCCACAAACAGATTATTCCGTGATATTGAAACCCTTTTTATGTGAACGCAGCTGAAAACAGTTGGTGAGAGAAGCTCTAAAACTGGCTTTCCTTTGAGGGACAAGTTTGAAGAACAACATTAATATTTACAATGAAAATCATTATTTATAACCTCCTCAATATCTTGACTATATTTTGTATTCATCTTGTATTCATTTAATAAATAAAAGTGTGAGTTTTCATGGAAAACACAACATTTTCTCGGTGATCCCAAACTTTTGAACGGTAGTGTATATATATATATATATATATATATATATATATATATATATATATATATATATATATATATATATTAATTGATGACATTACATGTGACACAGTCAATTATCATACTAATTCGGTTATGGCTAAGAAATATGTTCGCTGTGTGGCCATTTTGTGCCAAATTTGAGGGAATTCACTCAAGCATTCCTGAGATAAAGTCTTCACAAGAACGGGAAGGACAACCTGAAAACCGACTGATCTCAGATCAGTGGGATCAAGAAAACTCGCCGTATTTCTTTCCACCTTCTCCATAAAAAAAATATTCCACCACAGCTGCAATGGAATCATCAACCACAGAGCTCATCTGGTAACAGGTGAAAAATATGGTGCTTTGGACCAATGTCTGTGGTGAGTCTTTCATTTTTTTGGCAACACACAAAATAATGTGTCTTCATCCAGAGAGTTATTCATAAATCCAGCCAAACCAAACCAAATTGACATTGGCTAAACAAGGCAGTGTTAATAGATTTATTAGCTAAACCTGTTCAGTACAAAACAAGCAGCCTGACAACATCGATCATATTTTGCCGGGAGGAGACCGAGTCTAATTATTATGTATCACAATCTTTGCGTTTATAAATGAGAGAAATGTTGTACATTGGACTCACTCGAGCTCCAATGTCTCCTTTTGGGCCTGAAGCTCCAGAGAGGCCGGTCGACCCCTAGAGAAGACAAACACACACAATCACACTTATTAGACGTTGTAGGAATCCATATTATGTTCAGTTTGTCTGATAAAACATTATTGTGGATGCCAACAAATTGGAATAAATGGAGTCCCACTACCATGAGGCCAAATATCCTTCTTAGCACACAACTCATAATCCCTCAAATAATCCCTGTGCTTTAAATGACTGTGTGCCCAACTCTTGTGCCACCCTGAAGGAAAGTACATTTACATCATTCATGTTATGAATACAGCTCCTGGATAAGGCTCGGAAAAGAAGATGCCACTGGCACGGCGATTCAAATGCACATACCATAAAACATGTTAAAAGTTCCATTGTTATACATACTATAGCTACTGCGCTACGCATATTTACTGATTTACCGGTTGGCCTTGTGGTCCGACAGCTCCACGAGATCCAATGGTACCAACATGGCCCTGAAACACAGAGACATACAACGGGATGGTTTTTATTTCTGGTTCTTTATCTTTATCGGTGGGGAAATATGACAGATTTTTTTTATTAGCCTTTATTTAACCAGGTGGGTCCCATTGAGATACAATGACCTCTTTTTCAAGGGAAGCCTGGCCAAGACAGCAACATAGAGAAATTGCAACAATCACAAGACGCAACAGAAAACACATAACACAAATAAAATACATTAAAACAGATAAGGCAACAGGACTAAAGCTCCGGATTTACACCAAAACAAGAACAAGTGGGTATGAAGCCGTTCCAATTTCTATCACACAAGTCTTAAAATTTTCAAAGTTGATGAGCTCCTTTAACTTTAGAGTTTTTTGCAGTGTATTCCAAGCAGCAGGTGCAGCAAATTTAAAACAGAGTGAACTTTGGGCATAATTAATAAATATACCGCACTTTCTTCACTAAGGGAGGAACATCTCTCCCAAAGCGATGTGTATTGTCACAAGTAGCAGGAACAAGGACGATTATAATGAATAAGAATATAGAATAGAGGAATAACACATTTATGATAAGACCAGCGTAGGAAATACACAAGGGTAAAACTGCCCCTAAGGGATATACTGTTGCCCCAGATATCACTAGGAGAGGCAAAAAATGCCGCCATAATTTAGATAATTTAATAGCATTTTATTTTTGTTAATTGTTGTGTGTGTCCTATCTGTACAGCCTGCAATAGGTAGGTACGCACAAAAACAAAGAAATAAGTTATAATAGTTAATAGTTGTTTAAAAAAATGTAATAACAATAAATAACCGCAAAGAAATAAGAATAAATATGAATATAATTGTCTGATTTAATTTTTCTGTTCAGAAAATCGAAGAAAACACTTTTAATCTGTAGACTTCTGCCTAATAGTCTTATTAATGCCATTTTTATGACAAATGCTCATATACTGTAAACCTAAATAAGTATATTTATTATTTTTGAACAAAGGTTTAAATGTTATTTCACAAGTTTTCCCAATTTCTTTTTAAATGCCACTGGAAAAATAATTGCCCCTTAAAAAATAAGAAAACGTCCTCCCCTGAAGAAGACATATGACGTTGTTGATTTGATGGCGTCGTCTACCTGATATCCTTCAACGCCTGGCTCTCCACGCTCTCCTCGTTCTCCTGGGGGCCCCTGTGTAGGACACATGCAAACACATGAACACACACACCTGTACCGTACGGCCATGCCTTCATTTATACCTCGATTATAGCTACTTAAAGACACAGTCGCACACATGAAACATATCGTTTCGATGTGATCTGTGACTCTGAATCTTTTACTGGGGTCAAATGGAAAAGGTGGGATTTGACCTTGAACCTGACTTTCATGCCAAGGGTACCATTGTATTGATCAGGCTACAGTGTGTACTGTATTACATGAGCCGACTGGATAATCCAACGGCACTCATACGGTAGGAGACTTTCAGCGATTCCATTGTTGATGCCACGTAGGCCCGTCTCAGTGGTGATGTCATAATACCGTATGACTAGACCCGTTGATACGCCTCCACCCTCAGGATCTGGAGCTGGCTTCATTACTCTGCATTCAGAGAACACACGAGTGTCTTTGACGAGCGCATTAGTGTCAGTGAGGGCCGTTACTCAAGGATTTTGCGCCCAAGAAAATAAAATAAGTCCAAGAGAATCTGCCAGGATCTGGAGTTTCTGCATCTTGTGTTTCCTGTTTTATTTTGAAATTCCCCATTCCGTGTGTCCTCTGTTTCCCTGCACTTCCGGTCCCTGTGGTTGTCTGCCCTGGCCCTGATTGTTTCCACCTGTGTCCAATCACCTGCAACCTTCCTTGTGTATTCAAACCTGTTGTTTTGTATTATTCCTCCAGTTAAGAAGAGTCAAGTTTTCTTTGCGACATTGTTTTAAAATCCTTAAAGTTCAATCAAAACTGTTTTCTTTTTCTTTTTTTTCTTCTACAAATAAACTATGTTTTGGGGCAACGCCGCAATGTGATGATTGAACAACATTCGGTGAGTCAATTTAAACTTTAATTCTAATCCAAAACTTGCTAAAACATATTTCTCAAAACCATTCCAAACTCTGACTTCCCGTCAGGAAGAGATGGGGGGGGGAAAGACAATATCTGAATAAAAACCATCACAGGCGCAGGTGATTGGACACAGGTGGAAACAATCAGGGCCAGGGCAGACAACCACAGGGACAGGAAGTGAAGGGGAACAAAGGCGACGAGGAATTTCAAAATAAAACAAGCAACACAAGATGCAGAAACTCCAGATCCTGGCAGATTCTTTTGGACTTATTTTATTTTCTTGGGCGCAAAATCCTTGAGTTACTTTTGGCTGAGTAACGGCCCTCACTGACACTAATGCGCTCGTCAAAGACACTCGTGTGTTCTCTGAATGCAGAGTAATGAAGCCAGCTCCAGATCCTGAGGGTGGAGGCGTATCAACGGGTCCAGTCATACGGTATTATGACATCACCCCTGAGACGGGCCTACGTGGCATCAACAGACACTCGCGTTTTTTTTATGAATGCAGAGTAATGAAGCCTGTTTCAGTTTTTACTGTTGAACATTTGGGTTCAATGACCTCTATTTTCACTAAATGTGAATACGAAAGCACTCACAATGCTTAACCTTTATCTTGTATCACATGTTGTACATGTTTATGCAATAAGCAGGAAAAAATGTGTCATATTGCTAATAAGGGTTTATATTTATGAAATAAAATAAATTATTAAATACTGATACATGTAAATCTGGAGGGACAACAATGTGTGTACGCAGCAGTTGATCTGGATTCCTTTTGTATTGGGATATTTAAACTGCTTGGACTTAAAGCCCCATTATGTAGTGTTTCCCTTGTAGCGCCCCCTTCAGGTATTTAACGTTTACTTCAGTGTGGTAAATACCCAGTTACGATAGATCAGGTGTCGTGAACCTCTGGCTCTGAGCCATATGTGGCTCTTCCGGTGACACATATGGCGCTTTTGAGTTTGAGTTAAAAACAAAATAATCTCCTCCGCCCCCTGTAACTTTCTCTCTCCTCCAGATGACAGCAGCAGTAATGTCAGGTCCCTTTCTTAAAGACGTCTTTGTTCTTTTATTAAACTAAAGGTCTGTTATTGGTCGTCTCCACAGCAGCATGTCTCTCTGTCTCTACGTGTCGCGTAGCGGAGACAATAAAAAGTCCCCTGTGAGGTG
>CM070102.1:3587500-3610000 GCA_036178185.1 Liparis tanakae
AAATGTCCATGGCCAAACTGAAATCTCGGTAAAAACATGACAAATTTAGAAAATGTTGCGTATAGCCGGCTTATATTTTGAGCATCTTTCTTTAAAAAAAAAATTAATTATTTCAAACTCGGTGTGAATGAACATGTTATTATAACACATTTCCATTACTTTTCCAAAACTTTTATGATTTAAGTTTTTTCCATGACTTTTCCAGGCCTGGAAATTACCATTTTAAAATTCCATGACTTTTCCAGGTTTTCCATGACCATACGAACCCTGCCAATATCACAAAATCCCACATTTGCCTCAGTGGGATTTACAATCTGGACACATACGACATCCCTGACCTTTGACCTCACATCGGATCAGGAGAAAACTCCCATGTGTCATCGGCTGTTTGCTTATGATCCATCGATCTCTTGTTAGCTCTCACATAAATAACTATTCAAATTTAGCAGGATGCAAGTGTGTCTTTTCTCAATGTCATTTTCTGCGACGGTCATTTTTTTGTCAAACGGTTTGGAGACATAAAATATACGTACACGAAAGCCTTGTTTGCCAGGCCCTCCAGGTAGTCCTAGGGGCCCAGGCTCTCCCTCTAATCCTTTGTCCCCGGGCTCTCCGATTGGCCCACGCTCACCAGGCTCACCCTGATAGGCCCAGAGGAAGAGAGGCAGACAGTGAAAGACAATTAAATTAGGATTTCTGTTATTTTCACATGACATACAGGGACAGGTCAATAGGTCAGACGTTATAACCCATTTGAATGTCGCGTGCCGTTGGGTGGATTAGTGTTCTAAGTGTATTTTGGTGATATTCAGAGTATGACTTCAGAGTATGATAAGCAATTCTTAACTATTCTCTTTGTTGACCTAAAAACAAGAAACCACACATTATTCTTGTTGTATCTACTAAAAAAAATAATCCATCACTTATTTTGGCTACAGGCTTGATTTCTTTTAAAGAAAAGTGTGACGTTAAAGCCCCATTATGTAGTTTTCCCCTTGTAGCGCCCCCTTCAGGTATTTAACGTTTTAAGATTTTGTAGCCGCCCGGTCACAGCCGGTAGTACCCGGATGTACTTGGACCTGCTTTCTGTCATGATGACCAACGTCACGTAGTCCAGTCCACCTCACAGGGGACTTTTTATTGTCTATGCTACGCGACGCGTAGAGACAGACAGACATGCTGCTGTGGAGACGACCAATAACAGACCTTTAGTTTAACAAAAGAACAAAGACGTCTTGAAGAAAGGGACCTGACATTACTGCTGCTGTCATCTGGAGGAGAGAGAAAGTTACAGGGGGCGAAGGAGATTATAAAAAAAAAACTCAAACTCAAAAGAGCCATATGCGTCACCGGAAGAGCCATATATGGCTCAGAGCCAGAGGTTCAGACACCTGATCTATCGTAACTGGGTATTTACGACACTGAAGTAAACGGTAAATACCTGAAGGGGGCGCTACAACGGAAAAACTACCTAGTGGGGCTTTAAAGAATAGAGTGACGTTAAGTTAACAAAGACTGTCTTGTTTGGTTTACCTTGGCTCCATCTTTTCCTTGATGGCCATCTTCCCCAGCGGGACCAGGAACACCCTACAACAACGACAACAACAACAACAACAAAACAACAAAGCTTCTTCAATATTGTAAAATGGTAACAACGCGGACATTGTTATTGTCTCTATGATGGCAGATAGGATGTGCAAATACTGCACTATAAACCCGAGCAACATAACAATGGGAGGCGTAATAAGAGTAAAACATGTAAACAATAAGTATGAAACAAAAGAAGACTGACAGCAAGTTAAAGTTTTCAATTGTAGTTTAAAAATGATGTCTTGACAAAAAACAATTGTTAAAACAAACCAGCAACTTAGCAAACAGATTGTAAGTAACCCCGTGTGTGTCGGCTCAGAAAACTGTTTTTCAATCAATTATGTTCATTTATTGTTCCACGTTTTTGACAGCCTTGAGCAACGTGTGTCTCGCTTCCTGTTTTGAGAGATGCTCTTATTTTGAAGGTGGCCCGTGAAGTTAAAACAGAAGTTGCATTATGCGCAGATTAATGTTAACGGTTACGGCAAATATGTCCGTTGTAAATACAAAACAAAGATGGTTCAGGTTTTAGCACTCCCCCCGTAGAGGCACACGATTAGTTTAAATTGTAATGAAAGTCATAAGTGTGTATGTTTTAAGGCCATTAGCGCAGGGCTCTCAAGTGTCACGAATTGAGCGTGAGACTCACGCATTTCGGTCTTAAGTCACGCACTCCCACCTCACATCGGATTTCTCACGCTGAAAAAAACTCTCGGCTATTGTTTTAATGTGTCGCAGCGCCAACATGAGCTGCCCTCACGTGGAGGAATCAAGCGCTCCCCTGAGTTCTGCTGTGAGGTGCCACTTATCAGCCAATCGAAAAAAAGAAATGGGCTACAGAATAGCCTATCAGAAAACAAACGTATCTGCTGTATCTGGGTAAGATTTAATCCAGCAACCAATGAAAATAAAGCATCCTGGAATTGCGCGCGACTGATATCCTATTGACCCCGCTATGGTAAAAAGAAGATTTTGAACTTTGTATGACCTTGACCTTTGACCCGATCCATCCCACAATCTAATCAAATTGTACCCAGATAATAACCAGTCATCCCACCAAATTTCATGTGATTCAAGAAGATGTTGACCTTTTCATGACCTTGACCTTGCCCTTTGAACCAATCGATCCCAAAATCTAATCAAATGGTCCCTGTATAATAACCGATCATCCCACCAAATTTCGTGCGATTCGGTTTAATACTTTTTAAGTAATGCGATTAACACGCATACAAATAAATAAATAAATTAATAAATAAATACACAGAGATCAAAACATAACCTTCCGCATTTTCGCATGTGAGGGTAATGAACAAACAGAAATGTTCTCGCTCTGGGAACACGTGTATGAAAGAGAGATAAAACATGTTTTTAATCCAACTGACTGTAGACAGTTGGATTGAGATAAAAATAATTCCCAAGGACCATATGGACAGTTTCTCAGACATCATCTGATTCATTTTATCTCCCTCCCTCCAGTAAACTGAAGTAAGTAAAACAATGCCCTGTTGGCTTGATCACAGAGAGTTGAGTCACCTTGTTAAAGGGTGTTGAGTCTAGTAAGCAGTACGACGATGAGACTGTGCTATTTATATAGTCCATTGTTCTGCTTTTCTCGGGCTAGAGCGGATTAGACATCGTCGTCAAAAAGAAGGGGGGAGTAAATATACAACCGGATTTGATTTACCCAAACACAAGGAAGAAAGGGATTAGCGGGATGTTTGGAGTTACTCACACTCGTTCCCTCCTGTCCCTGCTCCCCTTCAGCTCCTGGAGGCCCGATCTCGCCCTGCAGGGACACAAAACAAACCAAAGGGGGGGCTGTCTGGAGGTCAACACACACTCGTCTGTGCACACACACTCGCAGACGTTTAAACCGACCGCTGATACTTGAAACTAGGGCCAAGTTAGACTTGACAATGAGCCGTTGTTTCACCCAAGGTTACAGTTATGGCAAATTATCTGAGCGGGGGCACATGTTTTTCACATTGCTGCAGAGGGGGTAGGGACTGAACCCCCCGCGTGACTAATGGGGAGGAGTGGTTGCAAAAAAACACGACACGGTCGTACTGACTTTTGACCCCGGCTCTCCGATGGCACCCAGTTCCCCCTCAGCACCAGGCCCACCCTGAAGGGAAGATGAAAAACAAATGGGAATGAGTCATATTTAAGTTATACTATATTTTTCAAACAATCCTTTCTTGATAAATTGATTTTATGTGAACTAATTCTTAATGAAAAGTACTTCGGGTCCATGCTCTCCATCAGGTCCAGCTTCTCCAGAAGGTCCTCTTGGTCCCTGCAAGAAAATGAACCCATCATAGGACGCCTGAAGCAGCTTTAAGCAGTCAAATTATACAATCATAACAGTATTGGATTTGTTAGATTCAGTAAATCGGGTAATAAAACACCAGTACGACATAATATACAAGTCTAGCATATAATGGCCAAACAAAAACATGAATGTTTAAGTCTGTAGAGGAGAGCGGAGAGCCGAGAGTGCCTGGAGTCAAATTGAAGACCAGCCAAAGGCAAGATGAAACACATAGCATAACATAAACCGTGCCTCCACTGTTATTGGAACGTCCCACCCTAATAAATATTTGTATCCGATTGTTTGACATTCTTTATGTTCCTAAGGGGTTGGCTGTTTTTCTAGGAAAATCCAGAACTTGAACCACTAATCCACGAAGGGATGCCCAAGGTGTATGCACTGCTCAAAGGTGTGCGGAACATCGTCATTTAGTCAACTATAAATAACTTGTTTCACCTCTCAAATATGTTTAATTTCGCTTAATAAGCACCATTGGAGAGGAGTTTGAGAAACACTTTCTCATAGAAATCTAAAGTATAGATGCGTTATACTCTACCGTTCAAAAGTTTGGGGTCACCCAAAAAATGTGGTGTTTTCCACTTTTATTTGTGGCTCAAAGGAAGGCTAGTTTTATAGCTTTTCTCACCAGCATAACTGTTTTCAGCTGCGCTGACTTAAAAATTGTTTTCTAGGGTTTTCTACGCCTCCGTTAGTCTTCTAAGGCGATAACACAATGTACCACTAGAACACTGGAGATGGGCCTCTATACACCTATTTAGAGATGTCATTAAAAACTAGATAATACTCATTTACCACATTAACTATGTATAGAGTGTATTTATGATTAATTTACTGTTATCTTCATAAAAAAAACAGTGCTTTTCTTTGAAAAATAAGGAAATTTCTACGTGACCCCAAATTTGTGAACGGTAGCGTAGATTGCGAAAAAGTCACCTTTTTAATTTTTTTTTTGCATTTGTCCGTAGTTTCCTGAAACAAGCACGTCAAAGTGAAGCGTTGGAAGACGGCGTACTTACGGGTTCACCGTGGGGTCCCATCTCCCCAGTGCTGCCGGGAATACCTGCGTTACCCTGGAAACACACAGCGGATTGCAGCCGCAATCAGTTGCGTCATCACGGAGAGAAAAAAGGATCAAAGAGAAAACTTGGGTCTTCTCATCGTTATCAGATGAGAAGAATATGTCAGTGTTGCCTTCATGCCTTCGAGACACGAGGCAGGATTTATTTGATGCAATACAAAAGGATCTGGCAGGTTTTTTTTGTAGTACCGTGTTTAGACGAGACAGCCTAATTTGAAACAGAGTTTAGTCGATTCAGAAATATATGTTCCAAAAGTTCACAAGATAGCAAAATAATTCAGTAGCGTCAACCGTTAGCTGGACTATGAATTGTTTTTTAAACTATCGTGAAACAGTACAATCTAATGCTCAAAAGGAAAATATATAGAGATAGAACTTGATCCAGAAACACCTTATTCACACAGCTTGAGATGTTTAAGAGATAGCTGCTGGATCAATTGAAAACAAGGCAAAATAAAAGAGCGGGAAAAACATTGAAATCTTCTCACGGGTCACGTAATTATGTAAAGAGCCAACGAGAGCAATTGGCAACACCGTTAGTGTTGAAAGTAATATCTATACGATTTTAGGGAGACACAAATATTCAAGGAATCTGTAGTCAGGGTTCGTACGGTCATGGAAAACCTGGAAAAATCATGGAAATAAAAAAATAGTTATTTCCAGGCCTGGTCAAGTAATTGAAAAAAAATGTAATCCGGACAATATTGGAAAAGTCATGGAAATGTTTGATTAAAAGAATGAACATGTATATAAATAATAATAAATGTATTCTTTTAATCAAACTATTGTCTCTCATTCTTTTGTGTTATTTAAGGTATATCAAGATTTTACAAAATGTGTGATCATGGAAATTTTGGTTAAAAGTCATGGAAATCCATTGGTCAACATGTATATGTAGATTTTGATGGTGCTTTTCTTAATTTTTTTCATCAAACACAAGATGGCGCTATGAGTCCAGAGGTGGAGAATGTAAAAACGCTGCCTTCCTCTAAAGATAAGTGTGTGATTGCCAAAGTTTTCAGGAGGCGGTGGATCTTCATTGAACATCAAGCAGGAGGACCGGTTGAAACTAGTCACGGCTCTGTCTGTGGAAGATGCCCAGATGGCTAATTGGAGAGAGCGAGAACACAATGTGTGTATTTGTGTGTCAGAGTGCAAAAAAAATCTTGAAATGTCAAATGTGAAGCCAAAAACGTGATTGAAGAATGTGGGGAGCAGCTCATTTGTCAGCGGAAAATAAGTTCCATGCAAATCAATGCTACGCCGGGTTAGACATGCAGGTGGAGGAGCTTTTTAGCCTGACTGGGAATCGTGCCATAAACGGATGAAACTAACAGATACATACTGTGGATACATAATAATCCCCATTTGACTATTTGACAGCCCACTTAAATCAGCGTTTTGAATCTGTTTTGGATTGTTTTTTTTACATATTTCTACCATCTGTGCAACATCAGTTATGACATTCTTTCGCAGTTAAAAAGCATATTTAAAAAATCGACCATTCAGCATTTTCTTCATGGTAATAATAGAAACACTAAACGAGAGTCTGCTGGAAAAATGCTGCCAAACTGTATGTTGTTTGGTTTTATAATATACATATATATATATATATATATATATATATATATATATATATATATATATATATATATATATATATATATATATATATATATTTATATATATAAATATATTCAATCTTATATGTATCTATATAAATATACATAAACATATTTATACTTATATATATTTTATATATATATATATATATATTTTTTATAAATATATTTATACTATACATATATAATAATAGTGTGTGTCCTCTGAGGTTGATAAAGTCCTGACCAATACATCCTCTAGCTGATATCATGAACCATTATTTACCTGGATATATTGGTATTGTCCCAAATCTCAGTGGATAGGGTTAGAAACGCCATATTTGTTTTTTTCCATTACATAATTTGTCCACCAGAGGGCGCTGACAAGTTTATTCTTTCAACTGTTCAATGAACGTCCTCTGCTCCATACTGCACACATATCTGTGTGGTCACAGTATTTTCATTAAAACATATGAATGCCTCGTCTAAACTGTGAAGCATTATGAACAGTGTTACATTCCCACATAAAGTATATTAATAATTACTCAGAATTTATGAGACAGGAAATGAGTTTTCGCTTATGTTTGAACAATGTGGTGAACGCTAACCTCACACACCTGTTGAATAGGATTAATAGATGCACATTTGTTTTGATTGTTCTTGAAGAAAAAAAAATGCACACAGTGCCTTCTTCTTTTTTTAACGATGACAATTTCCTCTTCGGTGACTTTATACGTCCGCACTCTTAAAAAGTCATAATTACATGCATCGCCGGGTCAAAGGAGGATGTGGAAATGTTTTACGGGAGCACGGCGTGCGCTGTAATCATGGCGATGCTTTCTTGATGAAGGGAAGAGGATAATTAAAAGCTCTGAAGGAGACAAGTCAGCATCCAGTTAAAGGTTTACTTACATTCTTCCCCGCTTGGCCTCTCGCTCCTGGACTGCCAGCTTTGCCCTTCAGAGGAGAAATCTTTATTTAAATGATTACCAAACACTTTGAATCAATATCTTTTTGAGAAAAAGATATCGGCAACAAACTAATTTTCCCTTTCTGCGGAAGCACCAAATCAAATAATGAGATTTGCTCGTTCATTTCTTGGAAATATGACAAAAGGCATCAGAAAATGATTGAACCTTTAACTTTCATCAACCGGTAGAACATAACGTTTTGTTTAAAGTACAACGTTATGAAAGCCCTTTAAGCTTTATGAGGATAATTGAGCGATATTGTTAGCGACAGGCAGTGAAATATGAAATTTCTTCTCTACATTTAACCCATCCTGAGTTATTAAGGAGCAGTGGGTTTGCAGTGAAGGGTTCAGTGCCTTGCTCAAGGACACTTCGACATGCTACTAATGGGGAGAGCGGGAATCGAACCGGACACCTTGTGAAAACTATTTGCGTATTAATATTACTTTAAAAATATTTCCAAAGGTAGTTAATTTAAAATATATATATATATTTTCTGTTAGCTAAAAGGAGGCATCAAATACACAGGAAGAAAATTAATTCTATATTTCTTAATATTTTTTTAAAATGCATTTCACTCTTACACAATCAAATTCAACTCTCAAATGAAAAACATAAGTTTTAAAATGTAAAAGGAAACATTAAAAATAAACAAACTTATGAGGTCTTGTTTGATATAGCACCTGCTGAACCGCCCCCTTTTCGTGTTTACTTTAAATGTAACCATCTGGTTGCTGAACATGTTTTTCTTATTTCTTAAATATGTTTTTATTAAAAGTATGCATCAATTATTATATAATATTCACACATGTTGTTCAGACAATAAGATGGGCATCTGAGAATCTTTACATGTGGTATCAATTGTCTGAATGTCATATGTAAATATTTATATATAACCCTTTAAAAGGGTTATGGTTAGAGTTATCAATTGTCTGAAAGACACGTGTAAATATTTAAATTGATGCATATGTTCAATAAAAAATGAGAAAAAAATAAGAAAAACATATTTATACATAACCCTAATGAAAAAAAAGTAAATTGTCTGAAAGATCTGTGTAAATATTTGAATTGATGCATACGTTCAAGAAAAAAAAAGAAAAAAAAAGAAAAACATAGTTATACATAACCCTAAAAAAAAAAGTCAATTATCTGAAAGACATGTGTAAATATTTGAATTGATGCATAGGTTCAATAAAAAATAAGAACAAAAATAAGAAAAAACATATTTATACATAACCCGAAAAAAAAGGGTTACGGCTATCATTTGTCTGAAAGACGTGTAAATATTCATACATATCTAGATGAACATGTTTTTCATGGATACATTATGCATGAACATGACTGTGCTGATATACTTGATGTACACATTTAGGAAAAAAGCGTATCGCACTTATTAAAATGGCGTTAGAGGCAAAGCTGAAGATCTAAGCAGACCCGTTAAAGACACACTGCATGTCCGGTATTCATCCGCTGCTCCTCAGCAGATATATAGCTCAGGGTTCTGCAGCGCTGCATAATAACTGATTATAACGTGACAGCGGTGAAAAGACAAAAGGCCCACTCTGCCAATAGAAACTGATTAAAGCCTCTCGAGCTTTTACAGAAGCCCGAGGGCTTCGCGAGATGTGCTGATGTCTTTTTCCATGAGGTGAGAGTGCATCTTCCAAAGTAATGCGCATGTTAACCTTCAAAGGCTTCAGGATCATGTCTTTTTTTTATGACTGATTATTCTTGGCATTAGATGAACGCGGGTAAACACAAATTAAGTCTTCTCGTTTCTTTCGGAGCCTGAAGTCTTTATCCGGAAATGTTTTTTACGGATTCAAATTACAGTATCTCTAACATGAGATAGTATCAGATGAAAAATAAAAAAATAGAAAGTCTGCATATTAATTAAAAGACGACTTACTATGAACCCTGCCTCTCCTTTTGGTCCAACGTCACCCCTTTCACCCTGCAAAGGAAAAGGTATTCAATTTAATTCAGTTTATTATGTATAGCCCAGAATCACAAATTTGCCTCAAAGGGGCCTTATTATTATTATTATTATTATTATTATTATTATTATTATTATTATTATTATTATTATTATTTAAAAGGGACCTGGTACAGTTAAAAACATAACGGTCACCATTTGATGCTCTGTAGCAGAGCTATACAACTAATGTGCATCTGTAGTCCCTTGACAGACCATAATAAACATAAAAACAATAACAAACAGTACATGATAAGACACACTACAAGTGTATATGTGGTAAGAAGAACACACAATACACACAATGCGAAGCTACAGTACAGCACATTCAAAGTAAGTAATACATACTATTAAAAGTAATTAATAAATACAAAACATAAATAAATAAAAAAATTAAAAAAGCTTTTATAATTACATTCTACACATAAGACATCTCAGTACCTCACATCGGATCAGGAAAAACTCCCCAAAAAACTGAAAAAATGACACCTTTTGGAAATATTTCGATGGACTAATATATAATAATATAATATAATGATGTAAGAAATCATTTCACTGAAGCGGTGATCAGCATTTCAGTTGTAATACTGTTGCTAAGATACAGGAGGATGGACCTATATGTTGCAAAATAAAAAATTATAAATTAAAAGAATCATACTTTCATCCAATCAGAATTGTCCATACTTCTATTTAATAAAAAAATCCTATAAAAAAGTTGTCCATACTTTCATAGAATAAAAAGTGTCCTTAATTTCATTCAATAAAAAATGTCCATACTTTCATCCAATCAGAATTGTCTATACTTTTATCTCATAGAATAGAATATAAACTTTTTATTGTCATATTACATATAGTTATATACATATATGAAATGTATTCTCAACCCATCCTTAGTTATTAATGAAAATAAAAAATCCTATAGAAAAAGTTTCCATACTTTCATCCAATCCAAAAAATGTAATCACATTTTTCTCTCCACACTTTCATCCTCTCTCCACATGTACATTGTGATGTCTCACACTGGGTGGCGTGCATGTTTTACCTTGGTGCCTTCAGGGCCCGGTTCTCCCAGTGGGCCATCTGGACCCAGGGGCCCCTATGCGAAAGACACACATGTCATCACTCAAAGAAGAATGAGCGTCACGGGCACACGGACTTCAAAGGCACCTCACGCAATCAGTTGATATACATATCTACGGATATCTCGGAAATAGCACCGTAAACGGTCATTATGCAGTTTTTTCTTCACTTCCTAGAACATTCCATTGATGTAGGTTGTGTGACAGATACACATCTGGGAATACGACCCGAGGCCCTGCCCACTCTTTTAGGACCTTTTCACATCCAGCCTATCTGCTGAGTCCATCTCGTCGCCCCTATCTTAAACCTCGTTCTTTGATGGCTCTCGATCCGTTCCTATTTTGTCTTCAGTCTGACTTTTCTCTCTCTCTCTCTCTCTCTCTCTCTCTCTCTCTCATCTCTTGATTCAAAGCTCATCGAGGCATCGTGTCTGTCACCTGACCGATGTTCCTGTAACCCGTGGTTAACCCTGTCAGTGTGTCACTGATTATTCCTAATTAGCATTGCGAATATACTTGCTTAACTGTTTAGTGGCTTTTCGAGTCATTCACGCCTTATAGGGGGCGGGGCTTATCTCTGTGGCTTATCTCCGTGGAAACAGTTATCATTTCCTTCATCCACCACGGAGGAAATAACCACTAGTTCTGCTTTATACGTGTTGAGGACGTCCCATGAACGTCGGAACATCCAATGACCTTGTGTTCAGGTTCATAACATTAATATATTATATATATTTATTCATGACATCCCCCGTAGACTCACACAGCTCCGTCTGAATGACTGTCTCTTCCAGCGCCACTAGAGTAGCAGCAGTTAAATTCACCAATGGCGGAGCATCTCAACTCTGATTGGCTCTCGCATCTCGTCGTCGGGTGAATTTTTCGCGGGTGTGAGCCCGTTTTTTATTTAGCTTTGTTTTATGTTGCATCCTGAGGTTAATCTCCTATCAACACACCACAGTAAGGAAGGAAGGAAAAGGAAGGAAGGAAGTACATAAGGAAATAGGTATGGAAGTAAATAAGTAAGGAAGTAAATAAGGAAGGAAAGAAGTATATAAGTAAGGAAGGATTTTAAGGAAGTAAATAAGGAAGTAAGTAAGTAAATAAATAAGAAAGTAAGGAAGTACATATAGAAGTAAGTTAGGAAGTACATAAGGAAATAGGTAAGGAAGTAAATAAGGAAGTAAGTAAATAAATAAGAAAGTAAGGAAGTACATATAGAAGTAAGTTAGGAAGTACATAAGGAAATAGGTAAGGAAGTAAATAAGTAAGTAAGTAAATAATCAAATAGGTAAGTAAGTAAATAAGGAAGGAAAGAAGTAAATAAGGAAGGAAGGAAATAAATAAATGAGGAAGTAAGGAAATAAATCAGAAAGGAAGGAAGGAAGTAAGGAAGTAAGTAAATAAGTAAGTAAGTAAATAAAAAAGAAAGTAAGGAAGTAAATAAGGAAGTAAGTAAGGAAGTACATACAGAAATAGGTAAGGAAGTAAATAAGGAAGGA
This sequence comes from Liparis tanakae, assembly GCA_036178185.1. Classification (NCBI taxonomy): domain Eukaryota; kingdom Metazoa; phylum Chordata; class Actinopteri; order Perciformes; family Liparidae; genus Liparis; species Liparis tanakae. The sequence goes on from CM070102.1 coordinate 3,599,629, forward strand.
AGTAAATAAGGAAGGAAGTCAATAAGAAAGTATGGAAGTAAATAATCAAATAGGTAAGTAAGTAAATAAGGAAGGAATTAAGTAATTAAGGAAGGAAGGAATAAGGAAGTAAATAAGGAAGTAAGTAAATAAGGAAGTAAGTAAATAAATAATAAAGTAAGGAAGGAAGTAAAGTTTGTTTTATCTTTAGGAGTGAGGCAGAGCGTTGTTGAGAGAGGAACAGGGTTTATGAATCAATCCCCAAAAAACAAGAGGGAGCAGGGTGAACATATTGTGACTTTGCTTCAAATGATTAACCGTCATGATTTTCATTGGTCTGTGAAGTCAACGGAGACGCACCACGGACGAGGAGGTGTGTGTGTGTGTGTGTGTGTGTGTGTGTGGGGGGGGGTAACTACATCTTACCTCAAGCCAGACAGGAAATGCGCCCACAGACTGACACGTGTATGGATCACAGTAAACAACGGGGCCGTGGCAAGTTAAGTGCCGCCATGTGTGTGTGTTGCTAGGCGGATTGGACGTAAATCCTGGATAAGTGACGACGTGTAGGAAGTGGTGTGGTATCAGGAAGCCCTGCGTCGGCTTGTTACTGTTCCTTCTCCGTCGTCTCGCATTAGCTTTTGTCGTGTAGCAGTGAAAAATAACTCAATATTAATGTGGTGAACATGTATATTCATAGCTGTATGTACATTGCTTCTTGGTCGTGTCCTTTGGCCACTGTTTAGGAAGTATAACTACATTTCTTTAGTATATAGTGTTACAGATAACTACCATATTGTATTAGTCAATAACTGAAAAAAGGTGAATACAAACTTGGATTGAGTATTTCTATATTGTTTATGCTGCTGGGCTTTTTTAAATTTAAATTTAAACAAAATGGCCAAGTTGGCCAAATGTACACTACCGTTCAAAAGTTTTGGGGAAAAAAGAAAAAAAAGCACTGATTTTCCAATGAAAATTACATTAAATTAATCAGAAATACACTCTCTACATAGTTAATGTGGTAAATGACTATTCTCTGTTTTTTTAATGAAACCTTTTTTATATTTTTTATAACTTTTTATTTTGCATTTTCCACAACGTTTTCCTTGACATTGAAACCCTTTTTATATGAGCCCAGCTGAAAACAGTTATGCTGGTGAGAGAAGCTCTAAAACTGGCCTTCCTTTGAAGAACAACATTAATATTTCAAATGAAAATTATTATTTCTAACCTTGTCAATGTTTTGACTATATTTTGTATTAATCTTGTATTAATTTAATAAATAAAAGTGTGAGTTTTCATGGAAAACACAAAATTTTCTGGATGTTCCCAAACTTTTGAACGCTAGTGTATCTATTTTATTCCATTAATTAAGCTTCTCTTGAATGAAAACTATGTAATTTGGATTACCTAAGGCAACACACACACACACACACACACACACACACACACACACACACACACACACACACACAGTCTATCTCTGAGTTTATCTCATTTGAGATGCTCTTGGCCTCCTCACCCGAAGGTGTCATTCCCCTCTCAGCCACACGGTGTCTCACCAGCATTACCTCTCCAAAATCAATTTGACTCATTACCATAATGTCTGTCAGCGTTCAGATTGCCGAGTCTCATGAAACAATTATAAATTCATTCCTAGAAGGAGGCTGGAAGAGCCAAGCGGGAAAAAGATCACATTAAACTGCTTTAAATTATGTGTTTGTGGAACTTTAGTTGCAAAACAAACGTCCGAGAGATTTGATGAGTGGCGTTTCCATGAGTTTATATAAGTTCACATACATATTCCATATCTCGAAGGTAAAGGTTGCTCTTACCCTCCGGCCCTTTGGCCCAGCGATGCCTGGAGTACCCCTCTGCCCCTGTGGACCCTGGGAGAAAAAAGCAAAGAGCGAATAAAGATTAATACAATGTAGTAATTTAGGATTTTCTTTGGCAAAGTGCAGCTAGACAACATATGAAATACTATGTGCATATTTACTCAATGCATCTCTCAGCCCATGTCAACACTAGAGGATGCATGATGAAGGCTTCCTGGTTACGTACTCTGATATGCACAATATGAATATGTGGAGATGTTCAACGTCAGGTTTAAATTATCCCTCAAGAAACTTGAGTTAGTGGATAAAAAAAAAATCTGCTCTCCAATTATTTGATTATTTGATGGGATAACCAGTGGAATACTCATCCTTAAATAATTAAAAGCTGCAGCTCCATTGGAAGGAGTAAAAAAAAAAAGTCACTTTTAATGCAAATATTTATTTTAATACATTCTAAAACATTATTTTTAACATTTTTAAGGAGGGGAGGAAACTTACGGTTGCACCTTGCAGGCCGATGTCCCCCGGACCTCCTGGTAACCCTGGATAGCCCTTACACCAACACAAATAACACACATTACGAAGGGGTAGACAAGATGTATCGGCATGGTTACCATTAGACAGAGGATTGAAAAAGCCCAGCAGCGGTGCAGGACTGTGCAGTGACGTGTTGATACATCTGCAACATCTGTGGACGGAGACCGCTTGCCTTAAAAATATGATCAATAAGACCCACTGGCAACTGGGGGACAGCTGGGCTGTCTCTGGTTGTCATTACAGCGTGACCCATCCCCCATTCTCATTTTGTAATCATCTGTTTGGGAATAATGCCACGGTGAAAAAAAAGAGACAAAATGGCGTTGCCAAGAAATGCTAATCGCTTCAAAAAATTCACCAGCAGTGATTCAACCGTCCAACTATTCTGGCCTGGCGGACACCAAATTAGTCATCCTCTTCTTTTTTTTTCCAGCCGGCCAATCAATCAGTCCGGCTGCGAGCCATCTAGGTCAGGACTGGAGCCCGAGGCTACAGACGCTGAGTTTAGGCCCAGGACCCAGGACAGTGAGGCGTTCAGGGACAACCTCTCTCATGCAAAAAGAATATAAAATATATTTGATTCATTGAGTCCAGTGAAGCCGTAGCTCAATGAATCAATACTATCAAAATATTATTATTTTTTAAAGTTCTTTGCATGAAAGAGGTATATTTAAAAATATATATATATTTTAGGAAAACACACTTTCCACATTAGTGTGTGGGTTAATGTTTTGCATTTACATTAACCCTATATTAATCTGCTTTATTTTAAACTTTTAAATTGACTAAACCCAACCAATTTAGGGCAAACAAATAAAAAAAGCAGACAACATTCCTTAGATCTATTTATCTCATCTTAGGGAATTGACAAATATATATATATATATTTTTTTTTTCCTTCTTTTTTTCTTTTTTTTTCTTTCATCACAGCCAAATAACATACAGGTATTTTAACAGATCCAAATACATCTTCTATATTGTTTTTTACCAGATCGACTGATCTAAATAAACTAGGTATGATTTTTTTCATACCTATTATTAGCATTATGGGCAAAAAAGACAATAAGACACAGCAGAGGTATGAAGATCTCTAAGTGTAATGTGGAACCTTCAAGGCCATGTGAGTCTGAAATAAACATTCTAGCTAAAAAAAAAAAAACATCTGCCAAAGATTACAGCCCGAATGCTCCAGTGGTTCAGCGTCACACTAATCATCCTGAGAGACATTAGTGAAGTGAACTATGTCTTACAGCGGAATTAAAGATAGGCTGCTAGAGATTTGCTCATTTCATTTAAAGCACCCATCGTATGTCCATTTTCCCACAAGTTGATCTGGTTCCTTGGGGTCTTAATGAAATATTTGTAACATATTTGGGTCAAAATACCACAAGAATCATTTCAAACAGCCTTTGTACCTGTCAGAAACACCTCCCCATAGATTGACCTGTTCTGAGTGCCTGTCCCTTTAAATGCTAATGAGCCAGCTCCCCCCTCCATGTAGCCACACCCCCTACATGGGCGTGCTTCAACATCTACGTAGACGTCGGTGCTGATCCCATTGGACGCACTCAAGCAGATCGTTTCTGACATGGAGGAACCACAACAAGCCGCCTGAGTTGTTTTTCCCAGCGTTTTTGTGTTGGGAGACATGCCAGATACACACATTAAGGAAGGAAATACGTACGGAAGGAAGGAAATATGGTAGTAAGTAAGGAAGTAAATAAGGAAGCAAGGAAGGAAGTACATATGGAAATAGGTAAAGGAAGGAAATTAGGAAGGAAGGGAATAAGTAAGTAAGTATATAAGGAAGGAAGTAAATAAGGAAGTACATAATCAAGTAGGTAAGTAATTAAATAAGGAAGGTAAGAAGTAAATAAGGAAGGAAAAGAAAGAGGGTAAGGAAGGAAGGAAGTAAGGAAGTAAATAAGGAAGTGAGGAAGTAAATAATCAAGAAGGTAAGTAATTAAATAAGGAAGGAAAGAAGTAAACAAGTAATTAAGTAAATAAGTAAGAAAGGAAGGAAGGAAGGAAGTAAATAATCAAATAGGTAAGTCATTAAATAAGGAAGGAAATAAGTAAATAAGGAAGGAAAAGGAAGGAAAAGAAAGAGAGTAAGGAAGGAAGGAAGGAAGTAAGGAAGTAAATAAGGAAGTGAGGAAGTAAATAATTAAGAAGGTAAGTAATTAAATAAGGAAGGAAAGAAGTAAACAAGTAATTAAGTAAATAAGTAAGAAAGGAAGGAAGGAAGTAAATAAGGAAGTAAATAATCAAGTAGGTAAGTAATTAAATAAGGAAGGAAAGAAGTAAATAAGGAAGGAAAAGGAAGGAAAAGAAAGAGGGTAAGGAAGTAAGGAAGGAAGTAAGGAAGTAAATAAGGAAGTGAGGAAGTAAATAATCAAATAGGTAAGTAATTAAATAGGGAAGGAAAGAAGTAAATAAGTAATTAAGTAAATAAGTAGGAAAGTAAGGAAGGAAGGAAGTAAATAATCAAGTAGGTAAGTAATTAAATAAGGAAGGAAAGAAGTAAATAAGGAAGGAAAAGAAAGAGGGTAAGGAAGTAAGGAAGGAAGTAAGGAAGTAAATAAGGAAGTGAGGAAGTAAATAATCAAGTAGGTAAGTAATTAAATAGGGAAGGAAAGAAGTAAACAAGTAATTAAGTAAATAAGTAGGAAAGTAAGGAAGGAAGGAAGTAAATAAGTATGAAAGTAAGGAAGGAATGAAGTAAGGAAGTAAGGAAGTAAATAAGTAAGTAAGTAAAGTTTGTTTTATCTTTAGGAGTGAGGCAGTGTTTTTTGAGAGCGAAACAGTGTTTATGATTCAATCCCCAAAAACAAGCGGGAGCAGGTTGAACATATTGTGACTTTGCTTCAAGTAATTAACCGTCACAATTTTCTAATTAACGTATAGAAGCACTAAAAAAGTGGAATTTTCACAATATGTTCCCTTTAATGTTGTTTTTTTGGTAATATTGTGTATATCATGACTGTGGGGTGTGCATGCGGTCCATCCTGATGTGGCTGCACTTACCCGTGGCCCCTTCTCCCCGACCGGACCCGTTGGACCCACTGGCCCGCGGTCGCCCTGAGAAGAAGAAAGAAAGAAAGAAAGAAAAAAGAAACACAGTAAGAGAGCTGATGAATAAACTTTGACCTGAAAGTTAACCACGTAAAAAGAAAAGTCCTAATAAAAAAAAGCTATGAAACTGGAGAGCGGCTCCTCCGATACAGGAGGCTGGATTAACACCTGGAGGAGAGAGCGGCAGGTACGTGGAAAACCCGGTCGGGGCATTAGTGCGTTTAAAAAAGAAAAAAAAAAAGGTTTCCACTCTCACAGCACGTGTGTGAGTAACCCTTCTGGAGCATGACTGTACACGTATATACACTTTGAGTTATTTGCACTTCTATCAAACGTTCTTTTAAGGAAAAAAAAAGTAGTTTGAAGGCTTTGAATTGGGAAGAAAAGAAAAAAAAGTATGCAATATACAATGTGAAAGGAATTTTGGGGGGTTGAGTGGCTGTCAATGGCTGGTGTTGACAGGTTGAACCAGGAGAGGGGGGCGGGGCTTAGGACAAGCAGGATTCTGACGAATATTGTGTTTTAAGCTGAGAGCGAGGCAGTGGATGAAAGCCTCGGGGGCATCTCCAGATGCATCGTGGGTATTTTAACTCGACTGTGTGCTGGTGTGTGATATTCTTATTCATATGTGTTATGACTGCATATGCAGTAGTATAAGATAACATAACATAATCCTTTATTAGTCCCTCGGTGGGGAAATTGCAGGATTACAGCAGCAGGTGCACAGCAGTGAGAGTAATATAAATAAAATCCCCAATTTTATTTTTTTAAATAGTAAGAAAAATACAATAGCAATATTAAATATACAGACACAATAAAAGTATATAATTATAATTAATTGTATTTTCATGGCAGAAACAGTCAACAAAAGTGTCCAAAGTCAAAAAGTGATCCAGTGTTTATATGCATTATAATAATAATAATAATAATAATAATAATAATAATAATAATGATAATAATGATAATAATGATAATAATGATGATAATGATAATAATAATAATGATAATGATAATAATAATAATGATAATAATAATAATAATAATATGATAATGATAATAATGATAATAATAATGATAATAATAATAATAATAGTAGTAATAATAATAATAATAATGTTTTATAGATCACACCAAACAGGAAGAAATACACTTTTCTGACATCCTAAATCTCCTGAATTAATTTTGACTTCTTCTGCAGGCGAGTGCAGGTGAGGGGGAAGTGATGGTGACATGACGTTGACTCCATTGTTATTGATGTGTTGAGTGTTTGTCAAAGCAAATTACAGAGATCTGCCAATCACAAGCAGCCGACTGAGTCTGACTGACAGACACACTCCTCACCTTTTCACCAGAAACTCCCATCAGCCCAGCTATCCCAATGACACCCAGTGGACCCTAGAGAGGAGAGGAGAGGGGAGGAGAAGAGAGGAGAGGAGAGGAGAGGAGAGGAGAGGAGAGGAGAGGAGAGGAGTAGAAAGTACTTCAGTGGTTATTTTGCAACAAACCTGCAGGTTTACACTTTAAAATGTTGATTTATTTACAATATAATTGTACAGATGCTACTAAAAAGGAAGCATTACATGTTTAAATAAATAAATACATATATATTTTAAATTATGTTCTTACAGTGCAAACCAGAAGAGACCTGCTTCAGTTTTAAGTAGGACTGGGACCAGGTCTGAGGTCTGAGACCAGGCCTGAGGTCTGGCCCAGTGCCAGAAAAGGCAGCTGTACAGTGGATTTTGAAATCCTATCAGTGTGTTTACATTTTGTTTCTGTCAAAGTAAAACAAAACGTAGCGTAACCTCGTGGGAAAATAAAGTGAAAGTATGAGGAACGGCGGAAAGTACAATAAACTTATCACAATAAGCCACAACAATAAGTACACAGCGCCACAGCGTGTGACCTAAAGCATGGGAACAGGACTGAATTACAAAAGGGATGAAAAGAAGATGTATTTATATTGTAGGAGTCCAATGATGGAACAGCGTTAAAATGGATATAAGTATGTCAACTCATTTCTGGTTTTCAAAAGCATCATTTATAAAACAATTTTTGATGGTTAATGTGATTGAAACGTATGCGTATGGAAGATGTATGTGGATATATATACATATATATATATATATATATATATATATATATATATATACATATATTATTATTATTATTTTAAATTTTATAGATTATATATATTTTTTTTTTATTTTTTTATTTTTCTTTCGTTTTATATACATTTTCTGATTTATTTGATTATAAAAATGTTGTATAGGAATATATTAGCAATATTTTCTTCTACCTATACCTTTTCAGTCTTTCTGTTTTGTATAATATATAGAATAATATTGTAGTGTATTGCAATGATAAAATACACAACATCAGTGTTACTGTAATAATAATGTATATGACTGCACCATTACAGACCATTGTCTAACATCTGGCCAACCACTAAAGCCAGACTACAGCCTCCTCGTTGCAGAATGATATGTTCCCATGATTCGTTCCCTTTTTTCTTCTTCTTTGGTTTATTTGATAAGAGACACATTAATAAAAACATTTCTGTAAATGTACCAGAGTTATTAGCCAAGAGGCTATTTTTCATCTGTATCGTCCCGAGAGGCAGATGTCATAAAAGAAACCTAAAAACTCAAGATTACATATACAATGTTTGTACAATATTAAAAAGATTTACACGATTCTACAGCGACTGCTAATCTTACTCCTGTCACAATATCATCCAGTGTATGTTCTTGTTATTTACTTGTATTACTCTTATTTTTTATTTTTTATTATCTTAGAGAACGAGAGAGTAAGCTAGAGTCAGAGACGGGCAAAAAGAAAAGAGTGACGTAACAGATGGATGAAGTGAGAGAGAAAAGAATCACGCCGCTAAGATGAACACGGTGAGGTTTTGTTCCGTTCTGCTCTTCCAGAGAGAAATGTTATTCACGTATCATCTCCCCGAAACCGTATTTATCCCGCTGGGATGCGAGGAGAGCGGCGGCGTGACGGCCGAGTGGCGGTGAGTGTGTGTGTGAGCGTGTGTGTGTGAGTGTGTGTGTGAGTGTGTGTGACGGGACGCAGCCGGCAGCTGGGAGCAGGAGCTCCGGGACCAGTCCGCCTCAAAGCCCTGAACTGGGAGTCAGAGTGGGACGATGTGCTCCGCCGTTTGGTTTACCAGAGGGTGAATGGTTTTAAAGAGGTTCCGTGTTCCGTGTTCCGTGTTCCTTGAGATGGAGCGTTTTAACAATGCCGTTTGAAGGCGGTGGAGTTTCTCAGACTCGACTCGGGTTCCAGGAGTTTAGCCACACGACCGCTAAGATCAAAGTTAGAGAACAACGACGACCCGAGTCCCTTGGAGTCGAGAGCACGCGATGAAACGTGAAGGTGCCTGGCACGTGGAACCGATAATGGTTCTGCCATAGTGATGCCATAGAAGAACCATTTCTGGTTCCACAAAGAACCTTTTGAACCAGGGTTCTTTAAAGAACCATTTCCTTAAGGAGATCTCAAAAGAACCTTATAAATGGTTCTTTAAAGCACCGTTTCTGGTTCCACAAAGAACCTTTTAAACCAGGGTTCTTTAAAGAACCATTCCCTTAAAGAGTTCTTTAAAGAACCTATAAAGGTGTCTCAAAGAACCTTATCAAAATTATTCTTTAAGGCATCATTTATGGTTCCCCAAGAACCTTTCAAACCAAGGTTCTTTAAAGAACCATTTACTTAAAGAGTTCTCAAAAGAACCTTATAAATGGTTCTTTAAGGTACCATTTCTGGTTCCACAAAGAACCTTTCAAACTAGGGTTTTTTAAAGAACCATTTCCTTAAATATTTCTTCAAAGAACCTTTAAAGGTGCCTCAAAGAATCTTAAAAAACGGTTATTTAAGGCACCATTTCTGGTTCCACAAAGAACCTTTCAAACTAGGGTTCTCTAAAGAACCATTCCCTTAAATATTTCTTCAAAGAACCTTTAAAGGTGTCCCAAACGAAAGAACGGTTCTTCAGTAGGTGATGGTTCTTCGTAGAACCACGAAGCCTTTTAAAGAACCATTTAAGAACCATTGTTGTTCTGTGTGTATTAAGTTTATCTGCCACACGTCCATGAACTCACTGACTGGCTGACATGTTACTCTGAGGTTGACGTGTCAACTATATTTCCACGCCTCACCTCATTTGGACCGATACATGTTTTATTGGCTGTTGACATGAAGAGTTGAGTTAAAAACAAAAACACTCCTCAGCTAATATAAATTCTCTAAAATACACTAAACTTAAAAAAAAAAAACTCCAGTTAAATATCCCTTGAAAACATCCGACAAAGGCCGACGTCCTCCAGCCTTTTCCTTTGCGTCGACCCCGGATTAACCCGGCGCTGTCCGACCACGCTGTCTCTCCGTCTCTTTTACGCATCTCCTGTATTTGTAAAGTGACGTAATGGCGTTCATTGAAGCCTCCATATGTCTTTGAGCCCCCCCCCCCCCCCCCACACACACACGTCTCTCTCCCCCTCCTTGGTTTTCAAAGGACTCAGTAAAGTGCTTAATCCTCTCGTATGTGCGCCGCAGTCCGACGTGGCCCACGCTCGGTCCGCCTGCACGATGAACAGAATGCAAATATTAACATTGAGGGGCCTCCGGGGGGGGGGGGACATACTTTGGATGTTCGGAGCGGTTGTGTACTTTAACAAAGAGGAAATACACGCCCCGTCAAATCTCTCGATACGAGTGTTTTTTTTCCGCTGGGTATAAAACATCAACCGAAGCAGAGAAGCATACGCGTGGGATTAGGATGATGCAGTTCATTGATACAACCATCCTAACACAGATGTTTTGGAGACACTTTGAGACCAACATGTGTCTGGCTTAACTTAAATTCTTATATTTCACGACAACCTGTGATTCTTTGGCGAGACCGGACGTCAAACACGCTTTTTTTTTGG
>CM070102.1:3615000-3717500 GCA_036178185.1 Liparis tanakae
GAAAATAAAATCAGGTCTATGATGTATTACCTGTGTAACCGAATGTTCCTAATATATCAAAAACTGTTCCAGTAGACTGATTATCCTCTCTATGTTTTAAATGTCAATTGTAACATAATTGAAATATTCAGAGTAGGACTTCCTTGTGATAACCATCTCCTGGTGAGAGTCTTTTTGCTACCAGAAGTACATTTAATAAAAGATGAGGCCTTATTACAAACTAATATAAAGAATGGTGATGGATTGCTACGGAGTGGGTGGAGGCTGAATACCTTCAGGCCCTCCTGCCATAAAACAATTAGTCAAAAAGTATACCTGGTAGCTTCTCTATGTGACTTATGGCCATGTTGACCTCCTGTCTTTGGCATTTTCCATACTTTCCACAAATGCAAGCGTCAATAATGACCTACTTTGACAAAAGGTGAGGTATTCTACAGTCCGACGCACAGACACGCTGGAGGGAGATGCCAGAACAGGAGAAGCACAAGATTCATCTTGTTGTATTATATCAAGAATTGCAGCATATTTTAGGGTTAGTGAGACGAGTCAGTCGCCCACGGTCAGATTATGTGGGTATAAGTGAATACATTTATAATATAACTGTAGTCCAGTGTGTCTGAGCAACAAGTTTTTTAATATGAAACACCATAGAATACTGTAAAATAAAATATAAGGACTAAAAGTATGAATACTAACGTCACACCATACAACACAATGTTACGTGTAATGGATACTTACTCAGTGTGTTTACATGATGTTATAATTCTAATCTTGCTTTAGTCGGGCTATGCTATCTTATGGGGGATCTGCTGTTATCCCAATATACATGGCAGTGAGTAATTAGAATCATTGGCCGAAAGCATGTCACTTCCGATACAATAGGTGGCTCTGTTTTCATTAAAACTCGTGGTGATACGGCCATTTCCGCTTGCGTGCGCATGGGCAAAGACGCAAAGTCCGGTTCCTAATCCAATTCACCGTTACATGCCGCGATAGTCGGATTATCAACCGGATCGGATCGAGTTATCCAGGGGTGTTGATCGGATCGTAGTCGGACCGCACAGAGTCGAACAAAGGTGTTTACATGAAACGGATAATTCGATTTCAGTCCGACTAAGCCAGTTATTCGAATGCATGTAAACACGGTCAGTGACGCACTGTGCAGAGTATATTGACTATAAATGGCTATGTTCAGTAAAAATGTCATGATTGAGCAAATGGCCGGTTTAATTATCACATGTATCATTTACAAGAGGATTTTTGTATGCAAAGGTGGCAAGTGAAGGAAAGGTTATAAGATCCTTAAAAGGTCATCAATAGATATTAAAGAGATGTTGGCCTAAAACTAAAAGAGTCAGAACAAAATGTCCATGAATAGCCACAGAGAATACAATAATAGGCATTTCTACACTATATTGTAGATTATAGGAAAAGGTTGGGGAGTGTCCAAAAACATGTAAAGTTCATCATCTGAGGAGCATGAACGTGATTATCAAGAGGCACGATTTTGTCTTTCTCTTGATGCAAAGAGGAGAACATCTGAAAATCCCTCAAAACAACTGGGACATTCTCGAGTGATCCTCAATCCATCATTATATTAACAGCCAAATTCCATGTAATCCTTCCATCCATCTTGGAGGCCATTGGCTACCGATGTGATGATGGATCCGCCTCTGGGGGACATGGGACTGTATTTCAGGGAAATTCAGCAAATATCTGGGCTACGACTATGCTGCTATTGCTCGTACAAATTGTTAATCTGCATTTAAACGTGATTAGTAAATATTACTCAGACTAGAAACCAAGATTCTGCATTTTTTTTAAACGTCCGGCCAACAATCCAAAGAGAACAGGCTAGACTAGAACGGGCACTCAGTAGAACGCATACCTTCGCATATCATAAGATTGTGCATTGACTTATGAACATTTTGGCATTAGTTGCATGCCAATTGGATATAAATTGACCGTGCAATGGTAAAAAGAAGATTTTGACCTTTCCATGACCTTGACCTTTGACCCGATCGATCCCAAAATCGAATCAAATGGTCCCCGGATAATAACCAATCATCCCACTAAATTTCATGCGATTCGGTGTAATACTTTTTGACTTATGCGAATAACACACACGCATGCAAATACACGGCGATCAAAACATTACCTTCCGCATTTTCAATGCGAAGGTAATAAACATATTTAAGGTGAGACAGAGAAAAATACATATATTTAAGAACCTAGGCAACTTTTAAGTACACAAAATACCTTTTTTCATAACAATTAACTTATTAATCAAGACGCGTGTCCTACCTCTGGTCCTGGAGGCCCGTGTGGTCCCTGCTGCCCCACCTCGCCAATTCGACCCTGTTTTGAAATGCAGTGAAAACACCTTCCGTCAATATTAGTGTTCATTCTGTCACCATTTAGACATATATGTATTCTGTTCATTGTCCTCCATCATGAAGCTGAGTATAGCCTGTGAATAACGTGTACACAATCTTTTTCTTCTTCCTAAAATGATGCTGTAGTGAATACAGTATTCCACTGTGAAAAGAGAGACCACATTTCACAATAAAAGAGGCTGTTTTTCCATTTCATTGTAACTCACTGTTTACGGTTTATATATAACAACTGTGCAACATAGCAAGCACACACACACACCCACACACAACCATGCACAAATAATAATATAAAATAGAAATATACAAACACACAAACATGCACACATTTAAAAAAAAAACACCTTTGGTAATGTCTACACTCTGCAGAGACACATACACACTCACACTCACATACCGGTGGTCCGGGTTTCCCTCTCGGCCCAGAGAGACCAGGTCCGCCAGCAACACCCTGAAAGAAACAGACGTAACACTCTCAAACTATAGTTACACGTCATGTGTGTGTTATTAGGATATTGGGGGTACTTGCCATACCCCAAAACTCACCAAATGTGGCAAGCTTGTCAGGTGAAAATAGCCATCTGATATAGACGTCAAATTTGGGTAAAAATGGCTCTCTAGCACACCCTCAAAGTGTGACCTTCACCCCAGATGTCAATCTCCAAACCTCTCAGGACCCTAAGCTCCGCCTACTTAGATTTTCGGCCATTTTGTATTCTGTGAAAAACACATAAATCTCCATTTCTCCTACACTCTGGTTCCGATTTATACCAAACTTTCTGTCGATCGTGACTGAAATAATAACAACAAGATATCAAAAAATATTTTGTATATGTTTTTGTGTTAAGATTATATGGACTAATGAACCTCTGAGGGGCGTGTCTTTGTCCAATTACTTCTCATAGCGGATGTGAACAGATCTCACTCATGGGATCGAGAACAGCAAAACATGCATGAACCGTAAAAGTATTTTTAATAGACGTGTTCTCGATTATTCTTTTTAAGAATGACGTCTCGATCGTTGAGGATGCTGAATAAAATATCGAAGGATATTTTTTATAAATTACCGGTAACGGTAGTTCCATGCACGTGACGACATGGCAGACGTACCTTATCGCCTTGGTCCCCCGTCTCTCCCGGTTCGCCCATTTGTCCCACTTCATCCTGAATGTCACAGTATTATACAGAGATATAAAACAGCGTATACAACAATACACCGTACTATAGGTACAAAATATACACACAACTGTTCAAAATGTTGGGGTCACCCAGATAATTTTGTGTTTTCCATGAAAACTCACACTTTAATTTATTAAATGAATTGCAAAATTAATAGAAAATATAGTCAAGACATTGACCAGGCTAGAAATAATGATTTTCATTGTAAATATTAATGTTGTTCTTCAAACTTGTGGCTCAAAAGAAGGCCAGTTTTATAGCTTCTCTCAGCAGCATAACTGTTTTCAGCTGCGCTCACATAAAAAGGGTTTTCAAGGGTTTTCTACCCCTCTGTTAGTCTTCTAAGGCGATAATGTACCACTAGAACACTGGAGATGAGCCTCTATACACCTCTGTAGAGACTTCATTAAAAAACAGAGAATAGTCATTTACCACATTATAGAGTGTATTTATGATTAATTCAATGTTATCTTCATTGAAAAAACATTTCTAGTGACCCCAAACTTTTAAACGGTAGTGTATACATTTAACTCAAGCATATACTGAATAAGAACATCACGCAGCAACATTTGTACACTTTCAAGGTGACTTACTAATAAAATGCTGTTTGATTATCACACAAAAAAACACGAATAATAACACTGTAAAGAATCAATATACATATGGCGCAATACACATGTATTAAATCACTCCTAACATGGTCTGTCTGTTATCGTGTTCTTTAATTTGAGTTTGTGGAGGCTGCATTGTATCCGAATGTTAACAGGAAGTGAGCTGGGTTACTACTGACACATTACACACACGATACATACAATAATATGAATATTTAGATCACCTTATCACCTTTCAATCCGGGCAGGCCGGCTGGTCCTGCTGGACCCTGCCACAGGAAGAAGAGGAAAGAAAGAAGGATCAGTCCATTAATGAGAAGAGAGGAAAGGGGGAACATGTTTGGGAGGAATCAGCGACTTCAACCACAGAATTTGTTTAAAAGCGGGAATTTAAAATGAAGCAAATGGACATGTTTTGGAACTTATTTCTCTTTTTCATGATATATTTTGACAGGCTAGACGATGTATATAGGGTGATACTATATTCATGGTGTGGGGTTACATACAGTGCATATAGATACCTCAATATCTCTCTCTCTATATATATGTATATTCCTAAAACGTTGTGTGCAGTAGCCATTGTCTAACTTACCTGAGGCCCCACCAGTCCAGGCAGTCCTTGCAGTCCTTCAGGTCCTGGTTCCCCCTGTGGAGGGATGGAGGTACACAATGACAATCACATACACACACATTCATACACACACATTCATACACACTTCTTTAACGGCCCGCAGTTGTTACCTGACACTCGATGGTATATTTTACACTAAATGTTTCCGCTTTCTTCTTGGCGCGGACGTTATTTTGACGCGCGGCGCACTTGTCTGATGTTGTCATCACGGAGCATTCCTCGTAGTCTCAAGCTTGCAACGCCACGAAGCTGCGTTGACAGTGGATCCAGCGGCTGTGTGTGTGTGTGTGTGTGTGTGTGTGGGTACGGGCTCAGCCCCGCTCACCACCCCCAACCAACAACGTCCACTCTAAGTGTCCGAGGCGAGGGCCGAGTGGTCAGAATGTGTGGCCGGGGCACAAAATACCCTTTACGAGCAGGCGGGCTGTCGGCTGACCGCTTTACACGGAAGCTGCTGCAACCACGTCACTGGCAATCATGTTGCTGACAATCAGGTTGCTGGCAATGAATCCATGACAAACAACAACAATCTGACAGCAAACAAAGGACAAATACAAATCTTTATCTTTTACTTGTCTATGTTATTCTAATGTATTCTATTGTATTCTATTTTATTGTATTGCATTGCATTCTATTAAATGTTGTTATATTCTATTTATTTATATATACTATATACTAGTATATGTTATTATATTGTATCGTTTTATATTGCATTGTATTGCATTCTATTAAATGTTGTTATATTCTACTTTATTATATTATATTCTAGTATAGTATATGTTATTATATTATAGTGTATTGTATTGTATTCTATTTGATTGTATTTTATTATAATGTATTCTGTTTTATTGTATTTATTGTATTTTATTGTATTGTATTATAGTTGTATTATATTTGTATTGTATTTTATTATATTTTATCATATTTTATTTTTTGCTATTTTATTTGTTTGTTTCCTATTGTTTTCTTTTTTGTTTTTTTGTTTTTTGGGGGTGGGGGGGTTGTCTTGAGGCGTGGGGAAGGGAGAAGGAGAATTTCATAACACACATGGACAAAAAAATAATACTTTGTTGGTATAGTAAGTTGGTTCATATATATGTCGAAGCGAACGCTTTGTTATTGAACTCAATCTCACCTCAAACTTTCTCCCCCCCCACCCCCCAAAATACATGCAAAAGAAGCCCAAGTGAGAGGCGGGTGACAGGACATGGCTTCATTCTATATCATCGCGGCCATGTGGCTTTAAAATAGAGGAATCCACATGGACCCCTAGGGGCCAGCGTTTGATGCTGTGGCCCCCCGTGGTACTGCAACGGGACAAACACACAAAAAAAGAGAGAATAGATGAAACATGTCAAACTAAAAGAGGGGGGTGAGGGGGGGTAACCACCAGCCCACTGAAGAGATCTGGTACGTCAACATCCCGTCACTGCTGTCCAGCTGCAGCCTGAACGCCAGATGGTTTTGAGATCATCCGAGTGAGTTTAAGGACCTGGCAGAACCCCGATTAGAGCCTCCTGTTTTAACACAACCACTGTAGCCTCAGAAGAGACCCTCAAACAACAATGTTTCAGCACCCTGAGCACCACATTGTGTCACATACTTTACAACCAGCGTGTGTTGGGGGGAAGCACAATTGAATTACTATATATCCAGGCCTCGCCATAACACATGCAAATGATTACAAGTAAGTAAAAGTGAATCAGTAACACACACACACACACACAAATAATACCCACATCCATAATTTGTCTCCACTGTGTTTCTCATTAAGGCTGTGAAAAGAGCGTCTGGCTGTAGGATATTTTTGCTGAGTCACACACTGGCAAAGACATCAATTGCATACCAGAGGGAACACTTGCTGCTCCGGTTCTGCTGAAATAAAGTTCTGATAACTTATTAGACGAGCAACTGGAACCGCAGAGGGGGTGATTGACACCGGGAAGTGAAAATGAGTTATTAGATGTCAAATGAAAGTTTTCTGTGTGTGAGTAATATGCTTTCGTCAAACTCACTCGGCCGGAACGTTGATTAAATACGAATGACATCAAAGCCGTGGATTAAGGAGGTGAAAGTATTTTTGGCTCTGTTGTATGAAAAGAACTTCAAGGCAATAATTTGTTGGTGTAAACTGTAAAAGACAAGCGCTTCATCAGCTTGAATTATTGATCATTATTTTCCCTGCTAATGAGGATAAATGTTGTAAATCTACACATGAAGTGCAATACAAACACCTTTTTGGGGTTGATTTTGGAGATGTCATAATCCGTGTTTTTGAGTCTTATTTTGAAGTCCTCCGTCTCTCGTGTCTTCTGTTTCCCTGCACTTCCTGTCCCTTTGATCATCTGCCCTGTTCCTGATTGTTTCCACCTGTGTGATTGCTAGCCCCGCCCACATTGTGTCCACCTGTGTCTCGTGGTGATTGGACAGCGGGGAACGAGACGCAGGTGGACACAATGAGGGCGGCAGATGATCACAGGGACAAGAAGTGCAGGCAACCAATCAGAAAGCTCCCCACCTCATTAGACGTTGTTGCCGGGCAGGGGTGTCAAACTCGGTATCATGGCCGCCTCTTAAAGGGCCGGTTGTAACTGTAACTGTATAAACTCCTCCCGAATTATTAAATAACTCTCTTTGCATTTGATTATTGTTTATTTAAGTGTAGAGATAGTGTACATAAGAACATTAATTTAATATTATCACATAAACACATTTAATTTTAAACCTTCAAAATAAAAGTATAGGATATATATTATTTATTTTGTACATTTCTTTAAGAAAAAGTGATCATATAATGATTTGCTTTATGTAAAAGTTCCTACCTAGTTTTAAATCACGTGGTGCCATATCTCGTTACGCAAACTAGCTCATGTTATTCTGATCCTCTGAATACACTGAATAAACCCCACGTTTCAACGCTGTGGTTCTCCATGTTGTGATAGCTCTACATGTGTAACCTTCTTTTGGCTCACATCCTGGTTCATGTAAAAACAAAATAAAGTGTCTGAATGCTTTATGTCCGACTGTGTCTGCAGTAAAGATGACTTACGCTCAGTAGCCGAGGTCAAGGTTAAGGAAACGCCATCCATCCAGATGTTTCGTGCACACGGTGATCCCTCAAGCAAATTTGTATTTTTGTTATATTGAGCTATATAAAATAAACTGAATTGAATAAACTGAATAATAAGATAAGTGGTTGTGATAGTAACATTTAAACCTTTGGCAGCGAGGCAGCTTTTCACATTTGACATACTGTAGGTCAAATATATTCACACTGTGTTAGCACATCTCCGTCACTACACATGCAGAAAATACGGCAAAAATGTAAGTTAAAATCACTAAGTGAACTTTTTGTAGCCTTATTCTGGATCCTACCCTACTTAAAATCTATTCCTTTGACTGCATCTAATTAGGTTTCAGGAGTAATGTAAGCCGTGAGCTACTGACATGAAAAACAAGCTCTCAACACGTCCAACCAAAACATAGACGACGGCATTAAAATGTGCATTTTTCCCGCGTGAAGAAACACATCCTGTTGTCCGTCATCGGAACCACAATGTAAGAGCCGTTGAAAGAAAAGATGGACAGACGAGGTAGACTCGAGGCAGATGTCACATTGAATGATGGATCGAATATTGTACGTATTCGCCATGGGAAATGTAACACGTGAATAAAAAATGATAACGTTGCAAAACTGATACTCACCCTCAGACCAGGAAATCCACAAATGCCAATC
Organism: Liparis tanakae; assembly: GCA_036178185.1. Taxonomy (NCBI): domain Eukaryota; kingdom Metazoa; phylum Chordata; class Actinopteri; order Perciformes; family Liparidae; genus Liparis; species Liparis tanakae. The sequence goes on from CM070102.1 coordinate 3,623,551, forward strand.
CCACCGACAGGCCCCTGTGAAACATCACAGCAACATCCTAAGTACACAGGACGGGACACTTACAGTATGACACATTCCTCATCCTAAAGGCTGCATTGGAAATACTGTAAGATCTCCTTTGCCTGTTTTTCATACGCAAACATCTGAGATGACAAAGCATCTCCGACATATCTACGTCTGAACCCAGGAGGCCGCTCAGTCGGTCCTGTGATGAACAACAAGCAACGATGCGTCTCATTCTGTAGACACACTTCAATAAACAATGAATGAAATGATTTCCGCATCTTATTCATTCGAATACTTGGATGCAGGAAATAACCACGCTACTTTTTTTCTTGCAATTTTACACATGCGCTCACGGATGAAAGAGGACAGGTAACAATCCTGGAGAACTAGAATTCATAGATGGAGGACAGAGAGGGGAAATAATAACAGGCAGAGATAGATGAAGAGTGGAGGATTAAAAAAAGAGAGGTCGGGAGTTCTCACCTCATTGCCATCGGGACCTGGAAGCCCCCTCTCCCCCACATCTCCCACCACACCCTGTGGGGAAAAGTAAATCAACATGCAATTTAAGGTAAGCGCAATGATTGGCAATCACACCATCAAGTGTGCGTTATAAAGCACCTAAATAAAGGTGAATGAACACTTATCTACAGTTTAGCTTTCTATGTATATATATTTTAAAATGATTATTTATTACTATTATAAATTTGTATTTATATATATTTTATATATGTATATATCTATACATATATATATATATATATGATTATATATATTTATTTTATTTAAATATATATATATATATATATATATATATATATATTTCTATATATTTTATATGAATATATCTATACATATATATATATATATATATGATTATATATATTTATTTTATTTAAATATATATATATATATATATATATATATTTCTATATATTTTATATGAATATATCTATACACATATATATATATATGTTTATATATTATATATATATATATATATATATATATATATATAAATATATATAAATAAAAATAAAAAATAATAAAAAATATGTATATATATATATATATTATTGTTATGAACCCAAACATGAGGGTGTTAGATGTTCCACAACCAGTATACATCAGAAATAGTGGTTATTTCTTCGGAAATGATAACTGTTTCCAAGGAGTAAACACAGAGATAAGCCACGCCCCCTCTAAGGCGCGAATGAAGCGAATAACGCAAATAAACCACAAATAGTCAAGCAGTAAACTCAAGCGAGTAAAGGTGTGAACGCAGCATCAGCTTTCCAACTATCCCTAATTTCTATGTTTTACGTTTATCCATGGCACCCAACCGTTACTTAATATATAGCATTTGACTCGCAAATTCCCCCGAGTGATTGATAAAGATGTGTGAAAATAAAACTTATTGAATGAGGCAAGATAAGCCTGTGTACGGGTGAGCTCACGGATGAGTGTACAATAGCCCTGAGACCGCAGACTTTGATCCCGTTAGCCAAAACATCGCGAAACATTTCAGAGGAAAACGCTCGGATCAAAAAAAGGCTCTGGGCTCGCTGCCCTCTTGGCAGCGTCAGCAGACAAGGTACGACTTGTTTTCTAAAACATTAACTTTTCACAGGGTGACGTTCCGACCTTGACATTCCCCTTTTTGTATCCATCTCAATCTGTATTTTTATTTTTAATGGCACAAACTCAGCTCCGCAGAACCGATGCCAACATGCAGCCATCCAACATTTTCCATGGTGGTTTGCCACATCTATTGTTTCTCCCCATCCTGGAGAGGGATCCTCCTCTCTTGCTCTCCTGAAGGGTTCTTCCCTTCTTTTTTTCCCTTGTAAAAGGTATTTTTTCTATTTCCTGAGAGTTTTCTCCTGATCTGATGTGAGGTCAAAGGTCAGGGATGTCGTATGTGTAAAGCCCTCTGAGGCAAATTCAGAAATTTGTGATATTTGGCTGTATAAAATAAACTGAATTGAATTTAATCTTGTTAAATCAGCTAAAGGAGTTAGTTCAGCACATTAACACCAGAGGCAGCACACAAGTTCATTGAATTGTACCTGAGAGGTGAAGGACTTCTATTTTAAGAGATGGATATCGTTTTTTAAAATCTCCCTGATTTTTTTTTACATGAAATAACACGATAATAATCATGCCTGCAGCTGTCTCCTCATATTGATAGATTACAAACATATGTACGACCTAAGGCAGGAAACAATTGAATTCATTATTACGTGTCTTCCTTTGAAGCCAGGTTTTCCAATAGGACCACGAAATCCCTAGAAAAGAAAAATAAGAAGTGGGTGAGTGACGGTCCGGGTCATGGACCCGGGAATTGGTTCTCTAATCTCCTGTATTGATCGGAATAAAATTGGACAACTGCACTCTTCTATTGAACAGAGAGATTTGTAATATATGGTGGATGATCTAGGATAAAAAAATGGTTTCACCGTATTGAAAATATTGTTTCCTTGGCACAAAGCCAGGTGATGTGCAGAATAATAAAATAATAAAAGAAAATCACCACAATAAAGGAAGGAAGGAGTGATAGGAATAGCCTAATTGGAAAATATGCATGTTTCTGTGTCATCACTTTTGAAGATGGAAATATATGTCAGAAGAGAACTGGCAAAAAGAAAGATATTGATTAGAGTGCTAAAAAACTAAAATATCAGGACGGCTTGCATTTATCAAACCTCCACCAGGGAGGGAGTGACAATTGAGTTGGAGAGAAAAATTGGAGGACAAAAGTGGAAAGACATGAAATAGATGATATTATTTGGGATGAATGTGATTAATAATGGTAATGAAAAGCACAAAGTATTAGTCATAAAAAGGTGCATCACTCACTCTCTCCCCCTCCGGCCCCAGTGGCCCAGCAGTGCCTGGAAGCCCAATAAAACCCTGGAAATCAGGAATAATTTGTATTTAAAAATATTGTCTGAACATAACAACTGCAGATTTTTCACCAGCGTGAAACAACAATATCTGACTAAAACATTCCTCAACACTATACTCATATGTTGCTGCACATTTCTCATGAACCTTGTTATAAACTATCTATAATGTATATAGATAATCTATATACAGAATCCTGAATGTGTGTCCTTGTGCACATACACACCATACACATTATAACTTTTTATATATATATATATATATATATATATATATATATATACTATACATGTTCTACTTATGTCTGCTTTTTTCAATATTTTTTATGTTATATTCATTTATTTTCTTCTCTTTTACTCTATATTTTCTACTATTGTCTTTTTTGCTTTATTTATTTGTTATATTTATTATAAAAAATGTTATCCTCTGTTACTATACATTTTCTACTTATGTCTGTTTTTTCAATATTTGTTATTTTCTATATATTATTTTCTATTTATTTTGTCTCCTCTTTTACTCGATATGTTCTACTAATTACTGTTTTAAAATATATATATATATATATATTTAATTTCTTTATTATTGTTTTTTTCTCCTGTTACTTTACATTTTCAACTTGTGTCAGTTTTTTCTTTTGTTTTTATAATTTAGATTTTGTCATTGTTTTGTCGCGTTTTTTTTGTTTAGTGAAACTGTATAAAATCAATAAATAAAAAGTTGTAAAAAATACAAATAAACTCATTAGTCTACCGTCCGTCTCTGTGGCTCTTTTTGTTCCACGTTGCATGCCTCACTCTGACATATTAATCCCAGACTATCCTGTTTCTCTGAGCTGCAACGCTCCATTTATTGTATGTCTCACTCGCTGATCCCCCCCCCACACACACACACACACACACACACACACACACACACACACACACACACACACACACACACACACTCTCCCCTCTTTCCATCTGTTTGTATTCCATCCTCTTTCTCAATTAACAATAAGACGGACCGGTCGGCCTCCATAGAGACGAGCCCAGGGCCTCTCTTCAGCAGCCTCACATCAGGCATGTGTATGTGTCAGAAAATATCAGTAAAGAGTCAGAGCGGCCTCTCTGGAGCGAGGCCGTCGGGCCTGACGCCGTCCTAATAATCCTTTCAGGAAATGAAGCGTTCCTTCCAGCGCCGGTAAAGAAAAGAAGGGGTTAGAGTGAGAGAAAAAAGAGGCACTTTGTACTCACGCGGACACCTTTAGGCCCCGGGCTACCCTGCGGACCAGCGAAGCCCTGCAAGGAAAAAAAAAGCTGAGGTCAGTGATTTCACATGATGAGAGAAGCATCAACAACATCAGACATCTAGATGGTTAAAGAACGCTGTCAGTTAAAAAAATCAAGGTATCAAAGAGAAATTGTGGTTTTAAAATCATCTATATTTGCGTTAAAAAAAAAAGTGTTTTGTATTGTATACTTTTAATTTTCTCACATGGTTTTAATAAGTCCACAGATTGAAATTCACCAGGAAACCAATCACATTGATGAACGCCTTTCATTGTATTCAACATTTTCCAATACACTGTCAGATAAATAAAACAACTTGTTCATAAATAGTGTTTTACTGCTAAATTGGGTAAGAAAACGTGCAAAAAGGGGAAAGCAGAAAGAAGTGTGCATTGTGCAGTTATCGTTAACGTTGCGTGTTGTTGTATTTGTTGTTGTCGAGTTCTCGACAGAGCAACGGAGAATCTAAGAGCATCGATGGAGGAACTGGGAGCGTATTTTCTGTATTTTTCACTGCACCTGCCTGCCAGGGTAACCTGCAGCTCCGGCTTCCCCTGGAAGTCCTGGAATGCCCTGCAGCAGAGAGAGAGAGAGAGAGAGAGAGAGAGAGGGAGGGAGAGATGAATGAATAGGTGAATGGGGAGATTAGATGGATGGATAACGTGAAAGACGAGACACGCGGACCTCGACCGGCATTGCCAACTGAGGAATATAGAACGAGCACTGTTCCCTGTGGACGGCCTCCACCAGACGGCCCTGACTATTAACTGGAGCTTCCTGCAGCCCTCCAACACACTCGCCCCTCCCCGGCTCTCAGTCTGCTGTTTTTTTTCTCCCTCGCTTGGTGTTAAAAAGCAACGCACAAATGTCTAGCGATCCACGAATGAATGCAATGAGGCAAAGATATCGTAATTTATTTATGCCTGCATTGGAATGTATTTGTGAATCCTTCTGGGAGCGTTTTTTGGTCTAATTTATTTGTAAATCCTCTTGTATTGGATATATTTGTGAATTGTTCTGCATTTGAGAGTCTCTCTGTGTGCGTTTGTGATTATTACCGTCGCATTCTGGGGAAGGTTATGTTTTTATCGCTGTGTATTTATTTATTTATTTTTTGTATGTGTGTGTGTTTGTATGTTATTCGCATAACTCAAAAAGCATTAAACCGAATCGCATGAGATTTGGTGGGATGATTGGTTATTATCCGGGGAGCCTTTGATTAGATTAATTTCTCGCATGCAAACACACACAAACACACACACACACACACACACACATACACATACACATAATGCACACACATCACAACTTACTTGTTCTCCCGGCAGTCCGGCTGACCCTGGATAACCTTTAAGACCCTTGAAAATAGAACAGAGTAGTTTTATTGCGTCAGCGCGTTAACACGCTCAACATGTCAATGCTAACATGTCAATGCTAACATGCCAACGCTTAGAGGTAATCGCTTCGAGGTAAACACAAAGTAACGCAAACAGGAAGAACAGACAATCAAACAATATAAAACTTGCTTCGAGGTGACATTTAGAGACTTTTCATTGAGAACTATGTGTTGTTCTTATTGTACATCTCAAATAAGCTTTTTTAATTTTCTTTCTACTATTTTTAACTGTTTGTTTCTTCAGTGGATATTAGGACAATTAGCGGCCGCTAAGGCATCAGCTAACGGGGGATCCAGTTAATAAACTTATAAACTAAACTAACTAATTATCTTTTAATTAAAAAAACATACTTTTTATTATGTTTCTAGTATTTCTAACTGTTTGCTTTACATCATGTTTTTGCATGTTTGTGTGTATTACATGTCGTCATTTCTGTGGACCTCAGGAAGATGAAGATTAGCGGCCGCTAAGGTGTCAGCTAACGGGGGATCCAGTTAATGAATTAATAAACTAAACTAACTAATTATCTTTTCATTTAAAAGAAAAATACTTTTTATTATGTTTCTAGTATTTCTAACTGTTTGTTTTACATCATGTTTTTGCATGTTTGTTTGTATTACATGTCGTCTTTTTTGTGGACCCCAGGAAGATTAGCGGCTGCTAAGGCTGTCAGCTAACGGGGGATCCAGTTAATAAACTCAACTAACAAATTATCTTTTATTTAAAAAAAGAAGTTTTTATTATGTTTCTACTATTTCTAACTGTTTGTTTTACGTCATGTTTTTGCATGTTTGTGTGTACTACATGTCGTCTTTTCTGTGGACCTTGGCAAGATTAGCGGCTGCTAAGGCTGTCAGCTAACGGGGATCCAGTTAATAAACTAATAAACTAAACTAGGACTAGTCTGGATACTCTTTCATGCATCCCTCATTGTTGGTACCCCCCACCCCCTGAGGTCACATTGAATGATCTCTGAACAGGGATGATGTGATTCTGACTGCAAATTCCCAATGCGAGCGGGACAGACGTACGGCATGTGTTTGATGGTCAGTGTTAAAATCCACATGACTTGCACTCTCTGTTATGATTGGGTAGAGATGGGGGAGGAGACAGACAGCAGGAGGATATCTGATGGTGGTGTGTGGGGCATCAGATGGAATTAGTTATAATACAATAAATCTGTAAATGTTTTATTTCTTATTTGTCAAAAAATAAAAGTCTGTTTGTCCTGTCTAGTGTTTCCAGGACCGAGTCCAAAACCATTTCTGGGTTCTGGCTGAATGGTTTGCAGAGTATATGTGGTTGAGCTTTAAAAAAACAACAGCTGACAACTAAAACCCTAAAACAAATTTAGAAAATAAAGAGATTGGTCATCCTAATCCAAAAGTCACTTTTGTGCTACCGCCAAATGCTTCCCCCTTCGTTAGACACTTCTGTATAAAGCCGACCAGATTTATTGTTCGCTAAGTCCAAGCTTCTCTTAAGTCCTTTTTATTTTTCCATTTGAATTTATTATCAACAACATATGTTAAGAGTTTCCAAAAAGGCAAGGTCACAGCCGGGTCATTGTCTTTCTTTGGGGGAGCAAGAGGACCTTCTTGACTCCATCGTGTGACACACACACCTTCCCTCTTTATAGAAGGCCGACTCGGAGGGGCGGATAGCACCGGGACCCGAGACGTTCATTTCCTCTGGAAATACTTGTGAGGGCACCGGTTCACGTGCCGGGGCGTATTGGGTTCAGCTGCTGCGAGCACCGGGCGGCGCCCTGGGGAGTCGAGGTGAAGGCCGGCTACAGGGAGACGAGACTCAAAGCTTCGACGAGAGGCGGCGAGAGGACGACTGTGTGTGTGAGGCCGAGGCAGCGGCGAGGTCTGGGGTTCTCAAATGGGGGGGTACGTGTACTACCCCTGGGGGTACGTGACGGTTTTTATGTTTTATTACATGAGATTTGTAAACCCCAAAAAATTATAAAAAAATATAAATTTCAAAAATAATTTCAAAATAAAATATTAATGTTATATAATAATAAATAATTTCTGAATAAAATATAAGTTTTATATAATAATAAATAATTTCAACAAAAAAATTATAAAAACTTATTAATTTCAAAAATAATTTCAAAATAAAATATAAATGTTATATAATAATAAATAATTTAAAAATAAATTATAAATGTTATATAATCAGAAATAATTAAAAAATAAATTATAAGTGTTATGTAATAATAAATAATTTCAAAATAAAATATAAGTGTTATATAATAATAAATCATTTCAAAATAGAAGGGTTATATATTCTATATTTAATCACTTATGGCATAGTGTTTTTTCGCAGATATGGCTGGTTAGGGGGTACTATTTGTGTCTTTGTTATGCAAACCAAAAAATAGTTTTGAGAGCAAGTTTGTCATTTGTAAGTAATTTAATTGTTAGTTTTGCTGATGAAACTAGATTGTGTTTCTGCAAATAAAAAATATTTGCTCTCAAGAAAAAAAAATATGCTGACGAAACAAAAATCTACGAGTAGAGTTTGGTCGTAGTGGGCGGGGCTTAGGCCGCCGAATGAGCGAGGAGTTTCTATCGGTGGGTTTGACTCGCTCTCGGCTCGCTATGCTAACGGGAGGGTTACGGTGAGGGGGGACACTTTGACCTCAAAGCCTAGTCAAGTTTAAAAGCGAGGTGGGAGAGAGAGAGAGAGAGAGAGAGAGAGAGAGAGTGAGAGTGATAACACAGAAAGAGATCCGTGCAAATATGTATGCAAAGACAGTGAAGAAGAATGAAAAGAAAATTAAATAATAATAAGCAAGAAAAGGTGTTTGATGTCTAATGTTTCTTTCTATTGAGATGGAAAAAAGAAAGGATGAAGTGAGGCAGGAAGAAGGGTGGTCTGCAGACTGTCTGTGACAGGGTAACCCAACACCGACCACGAGAGACCACCAGAGGCCTCAGCTCATGTCTGTGGCTCACACTAAGGGAGAACTCAGTGTGTGTGTGTGTGTGTGTGTGTGTGTGTGTGTGTGTGTGTGTGTGTGTGTGCATGCTCTTGACTCTTAACTTCCTCTCAAACCTTTATGAACTCATCATATGTGAGTTGTTGAATATGAATGCAGATAATTAAAAGAGAGCTGCTGTTATATAAGGGATGACAAATACTGCTTAAAAAAAGTAAAATACATGCAGCAATCTCTATTGATCTATTTCAGTATTATTAAGATTTATACATTATTAAGATTAACTGAGATTTTTTAAAACTTTTTTCACAGTAAAAAGAAAAAAACCTCTGGGAACTTTAATTCTGAAAAATCTCAACATTGATACAAAGAAAAAAAAGAAAAGAAAAAGTTCAGAAACATGAACAAAAAAAATAACACACAGGTGAATGGATTTTTCCCCTACAATGTAGAAGATGAAAGTGAATCTTACCGTTGGACCCTGAAATCCCCCTGGCCCCGTCAGACCGGGAGCCCCTCGGTCCCCCTGTTGGAGCACATGGAGAAGAGAGCGTGATGCACTTGTGACGATGAATACTTGGTATGATATGACCATAAAGTTGTGTCTTTACTTTAGCTCTCTGACATATATATATATATATATATATATATATATATATATATATATATATATATATATATATATATATATGTCAAATAGAAATGCCTCAAGACAAGAATCATTGTCAGATGAGCACAGAGGAGCACAGAGGACTAGAGGAGCACAGAGGACTAGAGGAGTATAGAGGACTAGAGGGGTATAAAGGACTAGAGGGATAGAGGACTAGAGGAGCACAGAGGACTAGAGGAGTATAGAGGACTAGAGGAGTATAAAGGACTAGAGGACTAGAGGAGTAGAGGACTAGAGGACTAGAGGAGTATAAAGGACTAGAGGACTAGAGGAGTAGAGGACTAGAGGACTAGAGGAGCATAGAGGACTAGAGGAGTATAGAGGACTAGAGGAGTATAGAGGACTAGAGGGGTAGAGGACTAGAGGGGTAGAGGACTAGAGGAGTATAAAGGACTAGAGGACTAGAGGAGTAGAGGACTAGAGGACTAGAGGAGCATAGAGGACTAGAGGAGTATAGAGGACTAGAGGGATAGAGGACTAGAGGAGCACAGAGGACTAGAGGACTAGAGGAGTAGAGGAGTAGAGGACTAGAGGACTAGAGGAGCACAGAGGACTAGAGGACTAGAGGACTAGAAGACTAGAGGGGTAGAGGACTAGAGGACTAGAGGGGTAGAGGACTAGAGGAGCATAGAGGACTAGAGGAGTAGAGGACTAGAGGGGTAGAGGACTAGAGGGGTAGAGGACTAGAGGGGTAGAGGACTAGAGGAGCATAGAGGACTAGAGGAGTAGAGGACTAGAGGGGTAGACTAGTAGAGGACTAGAGGGTTCTCACCTTCTCTCCGGGTGGAGCCTGGCCTGGAGACAGCCCCGGGTCTCCCTTCGAGCCCTGGAATAGAAGCAGGTCACATGGTCAGCAGCCACATGAGGAGGAGACTTTACTGAAGGCAATAAACTTCACAAACTTGTTTTTAATAGAAGTGAAAATAGAAGTGAAAGAACAGTAAAGTGACCGAATAGAAGTGAAGGACTAACGTTCCATCATGAGCTGTAGAGCAGTTTAAAAAATAAAAATAAGTCTTGCCACTCACACACTCTTTAACTTTGAATGAATGGGTCTGATCGGAGTGTATCTCAAGGTGTGTGTGTGTGTGTGTGTGTGTGTGTGTGTGTGTGTGTGTGTGTGTGTGTGTGTGTGTGTGTGTGTGTGTGCCTTTAAAGAGACGATAACCCACAGGTAGGGATGCTTACTTTAACTATCAATACATTTAAAACGCCTTTCTAAAAACAACAAGCCACAAAAAAGGCCCAGTAATGAGTTCATCTTGCACATTTTCTATTTTATTTTGGTTTACGTCGGTTAGGAATTTCCATCTGCAGCTCCTAGAGGCCTCGTCCTTGATCTTTCAGTGTAAGGACACTCCCCTTTTTTATATATATCAGAACAGATCGAGGAAATAACGGCAGACGTGCCGTCCGCATTTCTGCCCGGTGACTAAGCGAGTCGCACGAGAGCCTCGGAGCATCCAGACCTCGCTCGGTTCCCCCGTCGTCCCGGACCACATGTGTGACTGCAGAAGTCGAAGCGTCTGCCAGGATGGAGCTGATGTTCAGTGCATTTCCACAGAACAGTAATGTTACATTTCAAAAGGTCCTGGGGCTCGCTTCCCGAGCTGATGACATGTATTATATCGTCAGATATCAAGAAATGAAGTTTAAAGATAAACGATATTACAGAGAGCATCTCCAGTTATGACGGAGCAGCCGTCTTGGGACACGAAGATAATGTCTCTGTGTTTAGGAGTGGAGAAACATAATACATGTCTCTGTATTTCTACGTCAGAGGGTAAATGTTCAGTAAAGTATTTAAAGCGACACTATGTAACAATTCCTACCTTAAATAACAGCTTGAAAAAAATGAAAAATGATTTGAGCCTCTGTCACTTCCATCTGGGTCTGTGGGCTAAAAACCCGACTATGTAACATGTTGTAGCGCCCGGTCCTTGGACCTGCTTTCTGTCATGATGACCAACGTCACATGGTCCAGTCCACCTCACAGGGACTTTTATTGTCTCGCTTCTGTGACGTAGAGACAGAGAGACATGCTGCTGTGGAGACGACCAATAACAGACCTTTAGTTTAATAAAAGAACAAAGACGTCTTTAAGAAAGGGACCTGACATTACTGCTGCTGTCATCTGGAGGAGAGACAAAGTTACAGGGGGCGGGCGGAGATTTTTTTTTATTTACTAAAACTCAAAAGAGCCATATGCGTCACCGGAAGAGCCATATATGGCTCAGAGCCAGAGGTTCAGACCCCTGATCTATCGTAACTGGGTATTTACGACACTGAAGTAAACGTTAAATACCTGAAGGGGGCGCTACAAGGGAAACACTACATAATGGGGCTTTAATAAAACAGATATCATATCACATGGCATGCACTTATTTGTCTACTAATAAAATATATACCTATGTTTTGAAGAAATCGTATTTTATTTTTCCAATTACGAAGGTCTCGGCTAATCCGTAGATTATGAGCATCGTGTTTCCGTAGTTTCGAGTGACGGTGACTGAGGCTGAGAGCAGAGGTTCGACCGCAGCAGAAACACCGCGACTCCTTTCGCTTTGTAAAAGTCTGGAGCGGACCCCAAAAAAAAGAAAAGATCTTTTAAGTTGTGCAAACGTATTGTCAGAACATTTCAGTTTTTTTTTCTCTGCTTCAAACACACAACACACACATCCACTAAGCTCAGCTTCGGCGGGGGGGGGAGTATATGCACCTTGGTATTCACCCTGGAAACCAAACACATTTCAACAAGAGATATCTTTTTCCTAAAGCCAAGACAAAGAGTCTCTCAATCTCTCTATTCCGCCTCCGCGGCAGCAGGGGGGGAAGGGGGGGGGGGGGGGAAGCTCGAGGGATGTGAGGATGACTCAGTGACAGGTCACTACGGGATTAAATGAGCCGATGTTGTGTTTTCTGCGAACAAACGAATGTGGGTTGAAGGGACCGTGAAGCGAGCAGGTGGCGAGCATAATGCACCAATCAGACGCCCTCGGTGGAAAACAGCAGAGGTCAAAGGTGACGGAGAACAAATGGATCCGTGTTGCTGTGCTGATGGATTAATCTGGGAGGAAAACAGAACATTCCTCTCTCCTGTGTGCGTCAGACAAAGAGATCATAACTCATTAAAAGTACTTGGAGATGTGTGTCTGTGTCTTGTAGCCGTAGGCGGCGGGTCGTGGTTAGGCCTGTTTTAAAGGATGGCTTCCAGATAACGGGTCTCGTCAACGACCAACGGGATTACGGCCAATGAGGGGAGGAGTCAATGGACAGGTAAAGGTGCGTTCACATCTAAACGTTGTGAGTAGACCCCGTGAAGCAAAGTCAACGTACGGACGCGGATGGTTGGGATAGACGAGAATTTCGACAGCCGGAACTTTTGACGCGAATTGCGCTCTTCTTCAACGAATCTAGGAACGGTCGGAACCTTTCCAACCAGGGTTCTATAAAGAACCACAACATTAAAGAGTTCTTCAAAGAATCTATAATTGTGTCTCAGAGAAACTTCAATTTTTTTTTCTTTAAAGCACCATTTCTGGTTCCACAAAGGACCTTTCAAACCAGGGTTCTTTAAAGAACCATTTCCTTAAAGAGTTCTTCAAAGAAACTATAAAGATGTCTCAAAGAACCGTCAAATAATGGTTCTTTAAGGCACCATTTTTGGTTCCACAAAGAACCTTTCAAACCAAGGTTCTTTAAAGAACCACAACCTTAAAGAGTTCTTCAAAGAACCAATAAAGGTATCTCAAAGAACCTTCAAATAATGGTTCTTTAAAGGCACAATTTTTAGTTCCACAAAGAACCTTTAAAAAAACCAGGGTTCTTTAAAGAACCATGTCCTTAAACAGTTCTTCAAAGAACCTTAAAAAAATGTTATTTAAGGCACCATTTCTGATTTCACCAGGAACCTTTTAAACCAGGGTTCTTTAAAGAACCATTTCCTTAAAGAGTTCTTCAAAGAACCTATAAAGTTGTCTCAAAGAACCTTCAAACAATGTTCTTTAAGGCACCATTTTTGGTTCCACAAAGAACCTTTCAAACCAAGGTTCTTTAAAGAACCAAAACCTTAAAGAGTTCTTCAAAGAACCAATAAAGGTGTCTCAAAGAACCTTAACAAAATGGTTCTTTTACCAAGAATGGTGCCTGGTTCCACAAAAAGACTTTCGAACCAGGGTTCTTTAAAGAACCATTTCCTTAAATAGTTCTTCAAATAACCTATAGACATGTCTTAAAAAACCTTTAAAAAATGGTTCTTTAAGGCACCATTCCTGGTTCCACAAAGAACCTTTCCAACCAGGGTTCTTTAAAGAACCATGTTCTGTCCACAGTGTCCACAATGAGCATAACATATCGCTATGACCCTCAAATTCCATCTCTTGCGTTATCAGATACTGAATGTAGCAAAACTACAGAGAACGTCACGTTCTGATTGAACCAATCTATTCACGGAAACAATGGAAATCAAACATACCGAGGGGTGCCGCTCCCCCCCCCCCCCCCCCATCTCTTTTGAATCCTACAGACGCCCCTGATACGCAGTATAATGTGTTACCGCTCCAAACGAGGAGCTATCCTCTCACGAGCAAAAGGTTTCACGTCATAAAAAAAGCCGAAGGCGGGGAGGAGTGGACCATCCACTCGTCCTTTGTTCCAGCTCCTCTGGCCAGACTGTTCCTTCACTCGCTGCAGCTCCTCTGGAGCGGCCTCACATCCTTAATCAGTCGTGTCAAAGCATCCGTTACTTTACATCTGGTCCCCATGCTGGGGAGGAAACACAATTACAAGAGAGTTTTTTTTTTTAAATGCTTATTTTCTTTCATTTTCTCTTCATATGAAGTCAGCGTCGCGGCCAAGGAGGCGGGACTAGCCCGGAGACTACCCGACAATACCTGCGATGGGGGGGGGGATGGAATTTCTAGTCAACTGGTTGTCTCCTGCAGCCATTCGCACAATGGCTCATTATTATCACTCTTACACACATCTGGCTGCGTCTGGTTTATTAATCCCACTCCGTGAGCAGATGAGATTCACTCTTGAGGGGGAAAGAAGAAGAAAAAAAACGGCATTATCGATGCCTTTTGATCCAAAACTTTAACTCGAACTTTACTCATTAAAATACACGGCGATACCTGGTGGGATCTCTACAGCTGTGTCACGTAGAGGAGGCAACATGTGCGGCGGTTGCTGATTGGTGGTCCTGAGAAACAACCCCCGAGCCCGGCGTGGGAGGTTTGACAGATTCTGGCAAGAGTCGCGTAAACATTTCACAGACGTGATCCGAGTTTGGGTTGTGTTCAGGCTTAAAATAAAAAAGTAGTAATTCTAAACATTCGCTTGTTAGTAACAACTTCAACTTTTAAAGGTGCGTGCGAGAAAAAAAAGGTCCCGACTTCTCGACTAGCGTCAGCTATCTGCTTTTACTGGGAATAATTACATATATTTAGGGGAGGAATTGGACAGATTGACAATTTTTCCGAGTTTGGGTTGTGTTCAGGCTTAAAATAAAAAAAAGTAGTAATTCTAAACATTCGCTTGTTAGTAACGACTTCAACTTTTAAAGGTGCGTGCGGGAAAAAAAAAGGTCCCGACTTCTCAGCTATCTGCTTTTACTGGGAATAATTACATATCTTTAAGGGAAGAATTGGACAGATTGACTATTTTTCAGGTTTTAAAGTCTTTTTTTGGGGCAGAGAAGAATTTTATCAGAATAGCTTTTATAATTTGGCCTTATTCTGAACGTCAACGTGTTCAGGCAGACGGCAATACGACTATAAAACTATAAAGTCTGATGTTTTGCCTGAGGGAGGAGATGGCATCAAAACAAAAATTGGCATCGAGCGAAATACAATATACTTTTGATTTCTCGCAGCTAGACATTGCCGTGACAATAAAGAGAGAGAGGGGGAGAGAGACCTCACGCCGTCATCCCCGTCTTTGAAATCTTTATGTTACTTTCCAATAACAAGTTCCAAATCCAACCAGCTGGACCATTATAAACATATTTATCACCACTTCTTAGACGTTACATTCTAGGTTATGGGGGGAAAAAAACACGACTTTGAAGATTATAAGTGCCACACTGTCAGCCATCTGGTTAAAGTGTTTGTTCTTTGTCACTTGTATTGTTCTGATTTAAAAGAAAATGTCACAACAAAATAATTTAACTCAATTCAACTGAAACGCCATGAGTGTATAATACACATTGAGCACTAAATACAAATAAACACACGACCGTATGGATTTTTTCTTGACATATGCCCATTTCTTTGTATTATTTTTAGAATATATATAATATATTATTGAACCTATTGAAAAGATATATTCCAACAATCACCTATTCAGATGTTGTAAACGTGTACGTTGCATGAACGTGTACAAGTGTGTTAATAAATCATACTTTGCAATGTGAGGTTTTGTTCAATCGTTCTTAAATTGTCGACGTCTTAGTTAAGGGTGTGAATGTGAGACAACAAATACACACAAATACACACAAATACATAAAAATACAGACAAATACACACAAAACACACAAAGGACATTCTACAACCACGTTTTTTTTAACGTTATCCGGTGTTAAGTTTCCTTTCCCTGAAGCTTGATTGAGCACGTCATCCAGCGTTCACATTATTGTGACCGAGCGTGCGCACCCCCGTCGGCCGCTCGCCATTAGCTGTCTGCAAACATTCTTCACAATTATAAATAAGTTTTCGGTGACGACGGCGTGTGCCGCTTCCTCCCGAACTGGTATTGGTTTGTGTCTTTGATGACACGACGATGTAATGTTGATGGACGACTTCCTGAAGGAGGCGGATTGGCTCTCTGAGCAGAATCCTTGTCACTTCACAGACCATTTTGCTATATTCCTTCCTCCCTTCCTTTCCTTCCTTGCGTCCTTGCCTTCCTTCCTTCCTTCCTTCCTGTGTGTATCAGCGGACACAGAGACACACCCACACTTCTCTATCTCTTCTCCGCAGCTCTGACCCCAGTACGTATTATAAATGAGAATCGTTGTGTGTGTGTGTGTGTGTGTGTGTGTGTGTGTGTGTGTGTGTGTGTGTGTGTGTGTGTGTGTGTGTGTGTGTGTGTGGGCTGTTTAAGTCGGCCCTGCCATGGGAGAAGGGCCACTCACCTTGGGCCCAGGTGGTCCATGTTGCCCTGGGCTTCCATGTGGTCCGGTGGGACCCTGGAGCGCAGAGAGAGAGAGAGAGAGAGAGAGAGAGAGAGAACAACACTCAATGACATGAAATGTGCATTATTTACATTATTCTTTTTGGACTGAGCTCTCGTCCCTTTAGCGCCTCGTACAGGTGTTAAAGTTCTAACCTCCACATCACTTGTGTTTTCTTGCACGTACACACATTAAATTCCGCTGCTGTTATCGTGGCATGATGTTTACAAGTGTAAACTGCTGTTTATGGCAACATGGTATATCCATAAAGAGTACATGCACCTATATTTATCATATTTAATAGTACCCCCTGCTTCAAGTCAAAGATGCTCATTTTGTTAAATGCCTGTTTCCAGGACTCTTGTATCCTCCTTCACTAACCCCTTCATGCGATGCACACAACTGTAAACTTTTGCACACTGACCCATATTTATTTTGCACATTCGGCACAAAACTGTACAGCCGTCCGAACTACAGTAATTACATTGTACACATGTGTTAGAATAGAATAGAAAATAGAAATATACTTTATTAATCCCCAAGGGGAAATAAGTTAAAGTTATGTTACGGTATTGAGAAGAATCCTTTAAATCTTTTAACTTTTTGTATTATTCATTTATGTTTATGACTCTGTAAGTAACATGTTTCCTCATTATATTTGTGGTATTTTGAGGCACATTTTTTGTATTTTAGTCGTAAAACAGCAGCTGTCTGAACTAAAAGAGAGATTAGCTTGCGAAATACAATAAAGTAAAACATATTAAATTGTGTGTCTCTCTCTCATACCTCGCTCGGATCTCTCAATGAGAACCACCTTTATTAATTATTAATCATGGAAGCTCCACTAACACCACCATGGGGGACAGATTCCTTAAACATCACAGGTATGCAATGAATGCACAACCAAACACACACACACACACACACCTATATCGTGTGCATGTGCGCACACACACACACACAAACACACACACACACACACACACACACACATTCCTGCACATCTGTTATCCTGCTGCTTGCGGGCCACGCTTCCTCTGCACTACAGCCAAGGAACCAGGAAACAGGCTTTTTCCTCTCTCTACCTCTCTCTCTCTTTCTCTCTCTCTCTCTCTCTCTCTCTTAATTTCAGTACTTCCAATTAAAATAATGGAATTGTGCTGAGAGTTTAGCTGTTTGAAACTACGACTACATCACTGATGTTTTGGGAAAGTCACCAAAGACATCCACGTAGTGTAACACTGCAAATACATACATGTCGTCATACTTTCATCAATGAGGCTCTGATGTTCTGATCCAGAGTTTTTTGTCTTATTTTGAAATCCCCGTCTCTCCTGTCCTCTGTTTCCCTGCACTTCCTGTCCCTGTGATCGTCTGCCCTGATTGTTTCCACCTGTGTGATTGCTAGCCCCGCCCTCATTGTGTCCACCTGTGTCTCGTTCCCTGGCGTCCAATCACCTGCTTCCCTGTGTATTTAAACTGTCTCAAGCCTCAGTGTTGGTTTGTAATGTTTAGTTCATATCTATGTTTAATCTGTTTTTTAGTTACAAAGATTAAAGATTCGGTGGAAATTCTTTAGCGTTTGGGTCCTCTGTCTCTCTCTCTCTCTTCTCTCTCTCTCTACACAACAGCTATCCCGACCGAACTAGCTAAATTAAAATTGAGCGCCATTTTTTGCCAGTAATCTGAGCCATGGCTTCCACATAAGCACATCACCAAATAAGAAGAAAGTAAACTCTTGAAGTGATTATTTGATTTAAAGAGTATTCAAGGTCAAATCCTCAATGAAAAAAGGAGAACGAAATAAAATAATTTAACGTTGTGATGTGGACAAAGTTGCAAAAACAGCAAGACGACAATCCACCGCATCTCCTTCCTCCATAAGCTCTTCATCTTCATCACTGTATCAATCAGCTACAGTTTGAGTTCCAAAATAAAGGAGCCTCTGATGTAAACCTGTCTGTTTCCATGACAACGTCCACACCGAACGCCTGATAACGTTCACACTAGAGGTAAAGGCAGACGACCGCGGTGCCCTCAGCTTCCTGCCACATAATGATCCGCTGTCTCCACTTCTTTATGACTTTAGCCGATGGAGTTAAGAGCATGTTCTGTATCAGCTATGTGCTTTTCTTTTTTACAGGGAGACATGTTTTACTATCTGCCACCTCACCCCCCCCCGTCTCCCCGTCTGTCTATCTGCCTTCTGGTCTGCATCTCTTAAAAATACGTCCGAGCAGAAGTCTGTTTTGAGATTCGAACGTGTTATAACTGTGTAACGCTTCATTCTGGTCACATGACGTCTACTCTTCTGTCCATCCCGGAGAGGGATCCTCCTCTGTTGCTCTCCTGAAGGTTTTGTTCACTTTTTTTCCCTGAACAGGTTTTTTCTGGATTATTTGGAGAGTTTTTCCTGATCTGATGTGAGGTCAAAGGTCAGGGATGTCGTATGTGTAGAGATTTTAAAGCCCTCTGAAGGTTGATTCGAAATTTTTGATACAGGGCTATATAAAATAAACTGAATTGAATTGATTGGCCGTTGATGCAGTTGGGGTACCAAAGCAAGGGGGTCCAATAGAACAGTGTGTACCACCATACTATTTCTTTTATATTTCTATTATTATTTTCTATTTGTTGTGTTGGTATTGTGGCTGTTTCGGGGATTGTTTGCCTCTATCTGAATCACCGGATTACTCGTATCTCCTCCTTGTTGTTTGTACTCAGTGCCAGTTCGTCCGTTATACTATCCCCAAGCAATATGGAACTGAATGTAAGAACTTTTATATCCAAATCTTGTTGGCACAGCCATGTTCATATTTTCTGATTTGTAAAATCAATAAAAAAAGATCTAAATAAAAAGAATAGTGTGTACCACCACCTCGCCGCAGGTAACTCACCCGAGGACCTCTTGTTCCTGGAAGACCAGGTAAACCAGCGGGACCAGGAGGACCCTAAATCAGGGACAAGGGAAAGAAAGAAGGTAACGTTAGAGAGAGAGAGAGAGAGAGAGAGAGAGAGAGAGAGAGAGAGAGAGAGAGAGAGAGTAAAGGGGTGGGGGAACAAGACTAGGTTAATGGCAAGCAATAACATGCAGCTTGGGGTGTCCGGGCCCTGCGCTGATGACGACGCTCTATATTTCTGTGAGAGAGCGATGAAGTTCAAAGGCGTTGACAGGCGTTGAGTGTTTTCACCTAAAAAGCCGGATTGGGAATCTCTGAGCAGAAAAGGACTCGGGTTACATTCTCCAGATGAGACTGTCAGTCGGTGGCGTTAATATACAACATGTTTGTATTATTTTGCTAGGAGAGAAAAAAAGCGATGAGAATATCAAATACATATATGTTGTGTATATATATATATATATATATATATATATATATATATATATATATTTTATTTTGTATTATATATTTCACTTTGTATACTTTATGCACAGTCACTGTTTCTTTATTTCTTATATTTATATTTTATTCTCGTGTGTTTAGTTTATTGGTGCTACTGTGTCGACAAATTTCCCCTTGGGGATTAATAAAGTATATTTATATTCTTCTATTCTATTTCTATTCTGTTCTATTCTCTACTTTTTTATGTATTTATCTGAACCGTAATATCCGGTAATTTCATAAAAATTCGGCAATTATACCGATATCACGAAATGATCAACCAGCTCTAATTACTAATATTTAAAAATAAATGTCTGAGTCTGATTTTGTACATCCGGCCTGTAGCTGAAGAAAAGAGTTTAAAATACTCACACTAAGTGACGGGCATTAGCTAGTATGCTGAATTGATTTGAGATGTAAATTCAGTAAGAGAGATATCACAATCTCTCATATCTCTGAAAACAGGCCGAGCTGTTGATTGTCCGTGTTACATCGTATTTTCAAAAATTTCAAAAGATGCGCGACCGATTGAACGTAGGATATTCACCTTCACTGTGAACGCTGCCTTTGGGCTTAAAGACGCTTTTTAAGATACACTGGCGTGTCCAAATTATGAATTATGACGAGTAAATCAGAGGATTTTATAGGAAGCCGTCGTATTTGAATCCTAAAAGGGTGTAAGAATAAACAAAGTAATCTAATAAGATATAGATCACAGCTGAGTTCACTTAAATATGTTAATTATTATTATTAAGGCGATTTAGAAATAGCAGGACACATGATTATATTGTGAAAATATGAGTTCATTTTTAATGAGGAGTAAATAGATTCCCTTGAAAGGAGAGATAGCTGTCTATGAATTTAACATGTAAAGTGTCTTAAAGTATCTTAAAAAGCGCTGTATGAATTAGATGGATTATTATTATTCCAAAAACTGAATAACCAATAAAAAGTCAGTAGAAAATCCCCTTCTGGGCAAAGGAAGCAATCTTTTCCTCTAGTTGTTCTTTTTACCCCCAAAGGTCCAGTTCACACTCTTACAAATAACAAAAATCAGACATTGTACTCTTCAATGTTACTAATATTGACTTTCCTGGACGTGTTGCTATAGCGAGCGTTCCCAACAGGGCGCACTGGAGCATCCCGAACCCCTCGTCGTCGGGAGCAGATGGGCACGCGGGGAGTCGTGAATAAAGAAACAGCTGTTTGTTCTGCTACACTCCCACACACACACACATGGAAACTGTGAGCGCACGACTTTGCAACGACAACAAGGCCCGATAGAAAAGAGAGGCGCTCGTGAAGCAAAACGATGACGAGATACGGGGTCAAAACATTTTCAATTTGAAGAAGTCAAGTTGAAGGATAGAATGAATCATCATCGGCGTTGTGTGACATTTACTTGAATAAGTCCCCCCCCCCCGCATTGTAACTCAACATGTGGTGAAAAAAACATGTAACTGAGACGTCCAGGGGAAAGCATGACGGGTGTGATGACTACTATATATAATCCATATTGTTGTAATCATCTATATAGTCAAACTTGATCCACATGACGAATCAAAAGAAGAAAAAATTAACACAAAAAGTGCCGTGGAGCTAGAAAAGGGTTAACCCAGCTCACATGCCACTGTGCTTGTCGAGTTTTGCGGCTGGAAAAAACCATGAAATACTTCCCCCGAGGATGTAAACCAGCTTTCTCCAAGTTCAAACGAAGAGCCAGTGGCACAGAGTGACCTTCAGCTGACCCCACATTCAAAACATGCCTGTTCAGAGAGCAGCCAGAGACATAGGCGGGAAAAACGATTGGAAGAAAAAGGAAGAAAAATCTATATTTATGCCAAATTCCTGACCGACTTCTATTCTGGCTTCGACCGAATCTTGCTCGCGATACCGCAAAAACCGTGACACGAAGATATGTTGCAACGGCGCCCTGCTGTCAAAGCCGTGTGTCGCACCTACAGAGCCGCAGGCGCTGACTAATGGATCTATGGAAACTGGGAGATGAGTTCTCTTACATCATTGCACAAACTCCTCGGTTTAAACGGATCGGATAGGAATTCCCGTCGCTCGTTGGAAAGTCTGCCGTACGTTAATGTTTTCGGAGGCAAATGTATCCTGACAGCCTGCTTACATCATAAAGATGATGTGCGGCAAATCCTTCTAGCCTATGTACCTCTAACCTTCGGATGAGTTATCCTCTCTCACATCAGAGCAAAGGTGGCTGCCAGTATTTCAGCGAAGGGAATGACGTGTTATTTTAACAACTTGTAGATACAGGAAAACAGAACAGTGCTCGGACATGCCATCGCCTATAAATCACTGCGCCGCCCTGCCAAAATATATTTCCATATATACCGGGGTGTATGCAACAAAGCCAACATTTTACATAGTGTTTTTAAGTGTGATGGCCATAAATTACCTTTGTTGCCTTCTATTGCTATTTTTTCTCCTCTTGAGCATGTGCAGCATTGCACCGACTTGTTTCTCGACTACTTTTGAACGATGTTCCATGAACGCTCCACAACTCGTCATTCATCCGTTACTTACCGGAGGACCTGGCTCTCCTTTGGGGCCACGGAAACCATCGTCGTACTCGTAGTAATAGTCTGGATCCTCGTACCCGTAGTCGTACCCTCCAACGTCTACTTCCTCGTCCGGATCGTGCCGTTCTGACGCGTCCACCTGATTCTCTCGATACAAAGTGGTGCCGTTGGCCCTCAGGTGGATCTCCCGGAGCCGATGAGTCTGCTGGACCCGAGAGTGAGAGTCCCCGGAGGTGTTCCTGAGTCCCTCCTCCAACCGAATCAGGCCCGGGGTAGTGGCATCAGGAGACTGCGGACTCCCAGAGCTAATCTCTTCCTCCGAGCTGTTTTCGGAGAGATCGATGGCCACATCTCTGGTCGCGGGGATAGTCGTGCCCCGGGCGAGATGACCTTCTCGAAGGGGCGACGAGGTGGTGCGAGCAAAGGGATCCGATTCGGAAACGTGGCTCCGATCCCTCGGATGAGGTTGCACCGATGGGCTCGGAGTTGGATACCGCTTGGCGGAGTTACCCGGGGTCAACGTGAAAGCTGCCGTAGTTATTAAGGGCGGACGATGGGTGGCTGCTACTCCAATAAGGGACTTCGTCAAAGGATTCGAAGGAGGGGGGTCATTTGCCAAAATTTCGAAGCTCGGATGCGGCGAAGGCAATCGGTGCGTGTCGGCCAGCCGGCACTGTGTTTTAAGGTAGTTGCAGTAGTGCGCGGCGGCTTCGGCAGAGGGGTAGATGTCTAGTTGGCAGACTCGTCCGTTAAACGCCGCCGCTTTGGAGTTCATCCGGCCGAGAGTGAAGAGGCCCCCGGACTCTCCCAGCGGGTGGGATCTCCCCAGGGTCTCCTCCCGCTGGTGCACCGCTCCGCAATCGGCGAAGAAGGACACCGAGCGAGCGCGGACCCCGACGGCGAAAGGGTGCTGCCGCCCGTCCTGCCAGTTGTGGGTGAAGTAGACGGAGGCTTTCTCCGCGGTGTACACCACCACTCGGCGCGGCAGCAGCTGGATGCCAAACCGCAGCCGGTCCCTGCCGTCTTTGACGCTGAAAAGAAAAGCGTTGTTCGCTCGCCAGGAGCTGAGGCTGACCACGACGGAGAACTCCTCACCGATCTCAGGCGGGAACAGATTGGCCGCCGGAGCCTCGTAGAGGGAGTTTGAGTCGAATAACACCCCATATCCAGAAACGGGAAGATGGGGAGGAGAGGGAGCGGTGGCGTGAGGAGGCGGAGGCGGGCCGGGCCTCTTGTCGGTGCTGCTTCGAGCTGAGAGGCCCAGTCGATAGAGGATATCCACTCCTGGAGGAGAGAGGAGGCAGTCGTGAGTTTAAGATGGGCTTTGGTTGAATAGTTTCTTGACAACTTTAACATATAAAGTGCTGGACTTCTTAAGGTCCTTTTATTTCTAAAAATAAATAATAATAATTACAATTTATTTCAAGATAAAGTTTATTTAGTTTATTTTATTTTTATGTTTTCATCTTTAAGGATGACCTGCAGTTAGTTGGAGGAATGCACAACAGTTAAATGTAACAGTAGAGGCCAACCCAAAATATCAATAATATGAAAATATAAAATATATTAAGACGCGTAGTTCTATGCAACAAGCCTAATAATTCCATGTAATTGTGAAGGTCAACTTGGGGATCAGGTTTTCTTTCTTGGTATCTGTTAATACTACTACATTACTACTTCTTTCACTAAGTCCATTTCTAGAACTGACACAATTTAACTTTTAAAAGAAATTACAAATTATTAGATTTCGTACAAAAATAGAAAACATTTATCAAATACTAATGGTGATGTAATTGTGAGACCATATGGAGCAAGATCAGAAACCAAAAAAGACAAATATCTTTTAATTAGCCAAACCCAAATAAAGCTGTATTCAGCATTTGTAGTTAAAGCCCCATTATGTAGTGTTTCCCTTGTAGCGCCCCCTTCAGGTATTTAACGTTTACTTCAGTGTCGTAAATACCCAGTTACGATAGATCAGGTGTCTTGAACCTCTGGCTCTCGGGTCATATATGGCCCTTCCGGTGACGCATATGGCTCTTTTGAGTTTGAGTTAAAAAAATAATCTCCGCCCGCCCCCTGTAACTTTCTCTCTCCTCCAGATGACAGCAGCAGTAATGTCAGGTCCCTTTCTTAAAGTCGTCTTTGTTCTTTTATTAAACTAAAGGTCTGTTATTGGTCGTCTCCACAGCAGCATGTCTCTCTGTCTCTACGTCGCGTAGCGGAGACAATAAAAAGTCCCCTGTGAGGTGGACTGGACTATGTGACGTTGGTCATCATGACAGAAAGCAGGTCCAAGGACCGGGCGCTACAACATGTTACATAGTCGGGTTTTTAGCCCACAGACCCAGATGGAAGTGACAGAGGCTCAAATCAACATATTAAAAGTCATTGTAGCGGCACCATTTTTTTCAAGCTGTTATTTTAAGCTAGGAATTGTTACATAGTGGGGCTTTAAAGTCAGCGGCACAATTCAATTACTATAGGGATAATGCAAAAAACTAATATTCTCGCAATTTCAGTCCTCAGTGACAGTTTTTCGGATCTCTCTTAACAAATCCATGTTGCCTCGGAACAGTGGCGTGAAACAAGAGGCAGAACACATCTCAGATATCTGGAATACTAGATATCTAATCCTGTAAGGGAGCCAAGGCCAGTGGGAGCAGGGAGGGTTGACAGAGGAACCTGTATCAATAAAAATAAACCGTACGTATGTACTGCATTCGCAATGGCAAAGTTAATGAATGAACATTCAACTTAACACGTGAATGATCGACATGGGGGAAATAGTTTTGGGGCGTGCAACGGGCGAAAAATATGCGAGCCGACGCCAACGTCAACAAGCGTCGCTACGTCACCTCTATCGTAACGAAACACGAGTTTGGAGGCCTCGTCTGGGATTCCTCCGGGTGAGAGATCCCCCCCCCCCCCTCCTCTGGTCAGTTATGAGGCGTGAAAAACACTTCAAGATTCACGATTACGAGACAAAAATGTGTCCGGCGTGAAGAGTGCGGCGATCTCACGACTTCAAAGGGGTAAAAACGTGATGGATTTTGTGTAGAATAAATGGGGAAGTTGTTCGAGAGGGGGCGGGGCCACAAAGGACAGGGGTCTCTAGTCTAGACAAACTTCTTTAGGTCATTACAGGCACATGATGATATCTGTAGATATTGTGGTAACACTTTATAATAACTGCACGCTATGAAGCATTAGTTAATAAAAATAATAATACTGCTTTTCGATTATTTAGCGCTTTTCAAGGTACTCAAAGACACTGTCATTTATCTCTTAACTTGTAGTTTCTTTTAACTTATATTATTTGTGTATTTCTTACGTTGCTGCCTGTCTTTGCCAGGTCAACCTCGAAAAAGAGACTTTTAATCTCAATGGGATTCACCTGGTTGAATAAAGGTTTAATTAATAATACAAAATACAGTATAGGACATTTTCTTTTAAGATACACAAGGTATCAAATAAAAACTGTAGAGCTAGTAGGGGTAGGAGTACTGTGGAGTCCACTAGTTTCTTTTATGGACTTGTTAAAATGTGTTTTTTCTGTCTCAGTGCTCTGGAGGGAGGTAGAGAAAGAGGGTCGTAACAGAGAGAGTTAGAGATAAAGTGTGATAAACAGAAGTAAGACCAACTGGCCGTTATGCTGGATGTTGTTGTGCAGGCGCTATAGTCCTGGAGCCCTCGCAGGGAAACTGTCTCTCTGCAGCTGATCTGAGCACGCACTAAGATGTCCTTGACATTCTTAGCCCGAGGTAAAGTCAGCCCAGATTCCAATTAACCTGTCTCATATGTGAAGACAAGCTGCTCTGGAGACTCCGTGTGCATTCCTTCTCACCTCCTTATGATGAATTGATCCTGCTTTGGAGTGCGCTCAAGACAATGATGAAATAAGGGGAGGGGCCCCGAGCGAAGGACGTTTTTTATTTCCTCCGTTCAAGGGCCGACGGACAACGCACATGCACGTGTGCAGATGTGAGGAATATCGAGGATTCATTGAGGGGTCAGCCTTCGGGTAAAGCGGTAAGTCATGTGGTGTTTCTGGCAGTAACCCAGTGATAAGCTACTCCTAAATGAAATATCACCTCTAAAAAGTGCTACCTGTGGGTTGCAGGTTTTTTACACCAAATTTGTTTCTTGCTTGAGTGAAGGCGAGTTATTTTAAGGAAGTCACATCCGTAGTAATATGTTGGATAATGTACAGCAGTAATATTTAGTGTACTGACTCTAAACTAGTGGAAAGGATATTCTAAATGTATTAAGAGCATATCCTGGGAGATGGATCCTGAAGGTTTCTTCCCCACAAGTTTTTTTTTTCTTCTGTTGTTTCTGTTGGTCCCCCATGTGAAACGATAAGAAACGAGACGTCAAGATTGATTTATTCGTTATGTAACATACAATTAACCCTTAACTTTCCCTTATTTACCTTATGTATGTATTATTATCTTATTGCACCTATTCTATGGAAACACTAGTGCATTAGTGTGCTTTATTGTTGATATCTCAAGCCTTACTAGCCTACTTACTAGACGTTTATTTTGACGCATTTAACAAGATATTTGCTGGATTTCGTAGGATAACTCGCAAAAATAGGAGTCACGTTTTCGCAGAAGACGTAAACCAACGAGGATATGTCAGGCCCAAAAATAGCACCTTTTTCACTTGTTGTGACCTCTAGGGTCTCATGAAACTGTACAATTAGGAATATATAGGACATTCAGGGTATTCATGACTTTTCTTGGAGTTCCCGAGTACTAACACAAGTGATCGCTATCCAACTGACGCAACAATGCAATTCTTTCAGAAGATGGAAGTTCTAAAAACTGATATGTCAGAATGAAGACATGTCAGTATAGTTACATTACATTACATTACATGTCATTTAGCAGACGCTTTTATCCAAAGCGACTTACAATAAGTGCATTTCAACCTAGAGTACAAACTAAGAACAACATGTCACACAGACGTGAAGGAAGATGGAGAGCTTTGTATGACAATCTGAATGCAAATGTTTAGTGATGCATTCGGTTTGTCTGGTGTTTACCTTGAGCTAGGTAGTCTTCTTCTCCAGAGAGTACTGCTGAGCATACTGACAGGAGCAGGATAAAGTTCCACCTGGAGAGACACAAAAACAAATGAATAACAGTTCAGCTTAACAGCAATCTATTGATCATCTTCTGCAGTCCACCCTTCTCCTCAAACAATTGCAATCCCGCCAATATAGCTCATACAAGGAATTGCTGTTCATCATACAGATGCAAAGGAGTCAGCTGAGGTGGTTCGGGCATCTGATTCGGATGCCTCCTAGAGGTTTTCCAAGCACGTCCAACTGGGAGGAGACCCCGGGGAAGACCCAGGACACGCTGGAGGGATTATATCTCCAAACTAGCCTGGGAACGCCTCAGGATCCCCCAGAATGAGCTGGGAAATGTTGCGGGTGAGAGGGAAGTCTAGGGTAAGAGATCTGCTGTCCCCGCGACCCGAGCCCGGACTAAGCGGAAGGAAATGGATGGATTGATGGATACAGATGCATGGCGTTAGGTTGTCATTGCATGTGAAACTGTCAAATGAGAGATGATGGTATCCTACATTCAGACTCCACACTGGTTATCCTCAGAGCTCACAGATGAGCCAACACTCCAAGGCAAATACTAAATCAGCTCTACAAAGAACAGCGGCCTCTTGTTGGCGTGTTGTCTCAGTCACAAAGATGGAGGACAACGTTGAGATAAGTCTGGAAAGAAACCACTATATGACTATACATAGGCTATGCTTCATATTCAATCCTCAGCAATTCGAAGTACGGAACTCATGAGCGGTGAGGTCACCTGATGGCATTCCTCTTGACACGACAACACAATTGGCATGTTACTGTTTACCTAGGGTGACCAGACGTCCGGTTTTCCCTGGACATGTCCTCTTTTTGAGACAAAAAAACAACCTCCGACAGGGTTTCCAAAAACGTTTCCAAAAATTTTGCTTCGTCGGATATTTGCGTTTCTCTGGGTCTTTCACAAACTAGTTTTTACCCCTTACAAGTTTTGTAAATGGTATCTCCCTTACGGTCCACCTGAACAGTCATTGGTCAACTAATCTCAGTGTTGCCAGATACACGAAAATTATCCCCCTTTTAGGCATGTATATCACAAAACAGGCAGAAAAAGAGAGATGTTAATCGCTCATCAAAAAATGGTGTATCTCCTCTACCACAAGGGCTATTTGAATAATGTTTGTGTTAGAATAAAAGTAAACACTTGTGAGAATACTCCAGATGTGTAAATAGTACCCTTTATGTTACTGGTTAAGATTAAATGAAGATGGCACACAGCACAAATAAAAAAAGTTACAGATTCGCCCGGTAAAACCTACTTATTATTATGATGATATCTTTGGAATGATGCAGCTAAAAAGTTTCAACTTCCTCAGCATTATAGCACAATATCTGAAGAGTACCTCTGCAAAGTTTGACTTTCAAAAAGTGAAGCAAAACTAAATTAGAGCCTTGTTAGTAAAGACAGTTTAGGCGATGTCTCCAAAATGGGTTCTGTGCCATTTGAGTTTTCTCATGTACCAGACTATATATATTTAACCTTTATATTACTAATGGGGTTCATTCAATACATGGAAATACAGCATTAAAAATATATATATTTTTTATTTATTTGTATAATTATTTATTTAAGGTTAGTTTTTTCACATTAGAAGAAATTGACTATATTAATTGATAATGAAAGTAAACCTTTCAGCACGAGACGATAATGAGTGGAAATCATTTGTGGGTAGGAAGAAGCGTGAATCCCTTAAAGGGCAAATTCCCTCCGACTTTTTATATCTGGAAATCTGGTGATGCAGGAGGCATTTCTGTGTCATGCTGTAATGTTCATAGACAATCGTGGATTTTGTCTCAAAGGTCCATTTGGTTGATAACAACTCAATACTGTTCACAGAGCTGAGCCTCTGCATAGCTCTGACCACAAAGAGGGAAATCCCCAGCTGACGTGTAGGCACAGAAGAGCCACACCTGCCCTTCAAGATGATGAATTATTTCACTTGCAAAGAACACTTAGCCTCATCGGTCTTCATTCTCATCCCCAACATCCCAAAAGCTCCTCAAAGAGGTTGTTGACCAGCTTTAAGATAATGATCTGCTTATATATTCTGAATAGCCACACACACATGACAACAGTGATTAACTTTAATTCAGAAACCATCTTTATTTTTACTGATTTGACTGCTTTTGAAAAAATGGCATTATGGTAAATACAGATAAAGAAAAAAGCTAATATTTAATCCAAATACACTTATTTATATTCATGCAATGACATATTATATGCGTAACTCATGAAGTGGCACTTGAATAGCTCTTATTATGGTACTTTTGTAGTTTGACTATGTTGAGGAAATGTTACTTTCTGTATTCTTGTTGTTCTTAGTTTGTACTCTAGGTTGAAATGCACTTATTGTAAGTCGCTTTGGATAAAAGCGTCTGCTAAATGACATGTGATGTAATGTAATATGAGTATGCATATTGTGACCTTATTGTCTCATTGATGGAACTTCACCACTTTGACCCTAACTGACCCTAACTGACCCCACCTCTAGGTGGCACTGCCCACCATATAGCTGGGAGGGCGGGTTATGCCGTGCGCCATCAGTGAGAAGCCAAAGAAATATAGAGGAACCCAGTGTGGCGTCACGTTGAAATTCATTTTCCAGATGTGTTTTTTTTTACATACTTATCACAGTAATACCAGTTTTAAATGGGGAGCACGTACGATGTCTGTAACTCAGAGGCCGGGGATTACACGGACCACCGTGTCCCCACCTGTCTTTATTCACACAGTTTTAAAAGGGGTAATCTTTCATCTCTGAACAGCAGAACATAATTAGGTCATCCTGGGTGTACACTTGTTTTGCGTATCCTAATTATATAATGCAGAGTAACATTTGCTGACAGGAGAGGGGTTGTGAAAAAGCAAAGCAAGTGACGGAGCCGTTTCTTCAACCGCTGCCTGTTTGAGTATTAAGATCATATTAAGTTGATTTAAGGGTGACGTAATATCTAAAATACTATCAACCCTAGTTTTACAACAACAAAAATCATCTTTTCCACTGATGAGCACTCAAACTGCCAAATAAACAAAACCATCGACCTAACGAAATGGAAAAATAATCAAGATCTGGGGGAAATTTGCAGAAAAACTTTCTGCTTTAAACAATAAAGTCCTCGTCGACGACATTGTGCCATCGCTTTTCTTTTAAAAAAAAACATAACTACAAAGTGCTTCAAAGCATACTGTGCACATTGAAACCAAATCAATCACACGGACAGCCTTGAACACGGAAACCAGCTGCTAGCACGACTTAAATCACGCCCCTGCTCGTTGCCAAAAGCCGGCAACGAGCAGGGGCGTGATGCTCAACGGTAGTCGGGCAAAAGACGGGAGGAGACGGTCGTCGTGCTATTTTAATAAGAGTCGATCACATTCAGGGGACTGTTGTGCTCGTGTTATGGCTACGGGCATCATTATTACATCACACGTCATTTAGCAGACGCTTACAACGACTTACAATAAGTGCATCAACCAAGAGTACAAACTAAGAACAACAAGAATACAGAAAGTAACATTTCCTCAACATAGTCGAACTACAAAAGTACCATAACAAGAGATATTTAAGTGCCACTGAAGTGCTAATCTGTGTTTTAATCCAGATATAGTCGGAGGAGGTGCGTTTTCAGTTTCCGGCGGAAGATGTAGAGACTTTCTGCTGTCCTGATGTCAGTGGGAAGCTCGGTCCACCAATGAGGAGCCAACATCACAGGTTGCTGCATCTTTTGTCTTTTTCAGAGCGACGCAGACTTGAGCAAAGACCGAAAGAGAAGACCCGAGAAAAGAAAGAGATGGAGGGAAAACAGGGAAAGAGAGAAGGATTGAGGAAACACCACGAGAGAGCCGTCTGTCACCTGTTGCCCATCGAGAGAGGGAAGGGAAAAAAAGCGGTGTGACATTCCGCCGCCGGGGGAACAGACGTATCCGCCTGAAGTCAGGGAAAACGGCAACAGAGGAAAACGAAGGGGGGGGGATATATGATTACAATCATTCATCTGTGTGAGAGAGGATATAAAAACTGAGACTTGTATGAAGCCAAATGAGATGCTGATGCTGCACTTTTAAATTTGGGAAAAAAAGGGGAAAAAAACTAAATATAACACGCGACATTCCCCTTTTTTGGAGTTGCCAAGTCGGGGAGAGGGGGGAGGGGGGGGGCATCTGATGCCGATTCAGACGGCCCGTTCTGCCTGTCTGCCACAGCGTCTCCCCCGTAAAGGGCTATTTAAAGGCGTCCCGGAGACTTCCGCGACCTCAGGTCATCCCTTCCGTCACGTTTACGGCGTTCCGCTCACGCGCTCCATCTTTCTCTTTCCGCCGTTACCTCTTCGCCCCCGAACATGTGACATCCCTCGGCCGCTGAACGTCTTGTGATCTTTTTTAGTAAAGGTTTTTTTTTCTTGTTGTATTCAGACAGGAAGGAAGCGACGGACGGTGAGTTCCGAGTGTCCGAGATTAAAGGCGACGGGCGGATCCACCGCCGGTTCCATCGTTTTCTTGATTAAATCCTGTCCCAGTCTATAAGTGGCAGCACATTCTGACGGACTTTTCCAGACCCCTGCAGTTAATGGAAAAGACAAAAGCCCCCCCCCCCTCCCCCTAAACACTGCTCTGTTGACTGAGGGGAAATGCCACTATACATGGGAGTGGGTGTCAAGTCAAGACTATAAATAATCACAACCTTAACGCTCTCTTCTGCAGTGACCGTTTTTACATGCATTCGAATAACTGGCTTAGTCGGACTGAAATCGAATTATCCGTTTCACGTAAACACCTTTGTTCGACTATGTGCGGTCCAACTACGATCCGATCAACACCCCTGGATAACTCGATCCGATCCGGTTGATAATCCGACCATCGCGGCATGTAGCGGTGAATTGGATTAGGAACCGGACTTTGCGTCTTTGCCCATGCGCACGCAAGCGCAACAAGTATCGCCACGAGCATCGCAACGAGTTGCAGGGCTCTCAAGTGTCAGGCATTTCGGTCTTAACTCCCGCCACACATCGTATTTCTCACGCTGAAAAAAACTCTTGGCTATTTAATGTTTTAATGTGCCGCAGCGCCAACATGAACTGGCCGTGCCGCTGTCCCCGCGGGGAAAACAAGCGCTCCCTGGAGTTCTGCTGTGAGGTGCCACTTATCAGCCAATCAAAAAAAAGAAATGGGCTACACAATAGCCAATGAGAAAAAAAATATGTTGTATCTGGGTAAGATTTAATCCAGCAACCAATGAACCAATGTCTTCAAAACTTGAGAGCCCTGGAGTTGTAATGAAAACAGCGCCACCTGTCGTATCGGAGGGGACATGCTTTCAGCCAATGATTCCAATTACTCACTGCCATGTATATTGGGATAATAGCAGACCCCCCAAAAGATAGCATAGTCCGACAAAAGCAAGATTTGAATTATACCGTCATGTAAACGCACTGAGTGAATCAGTTCAGCCGTCACAGATTCCGCCTTTTTTTTTTGTTTGCCTCCCCAAAAAATGAGCTCACAATGATTCATTCAACCGAGAGGAGGGAAAAAAGACTGAGAGGCACAAAAAAAAAAACGAAGAGGTGCCGCGCTCCGTCTAGTTCGGCAAACAGAGCTATCGCTTACGTTCTGTTTACAGTCCTCAGGAGGAAGAGGGGGGAACTATTTCCCGACTTTCATCGCGGGCGTCTGTCAGCGAGGGGGGGGGGGGGGCTTTGTGTGCGGTAGAATGTGTACATGTCTAATTTGCACGGGCCTTATATATATAAGTGCCTGTAATCTACCAAAAGGACTCTAAGAGGTTTTACTTGAAACACAAAGGAAGGTGTAGGCATTGCTTTGCCTTTGAAAGGTCCTCAACCGAGATGGGAGTGACCTTGAACGACCCCCCCGTCACATGTCATCCCTCCTGTTCACTTATAGGAAAAGATTGTTTTTGTACCTTTAGAGAAACACCATCATATGTAGATGGAGAGCTCTTTAGAAGTACTCCACCTTCTTTATGATGCTTTTATCTAAAGCGACTTACAATACAGCTACAGGGAGCGGTTCAGGGTTAAGTGTCTTGCTCAAGGACACGTAGACTAGGGCGGGGGATTTGAACCGCCAACCTTCTGATTGAGAGACGGACCCGCTAACCTCTGACACACAGTCACCCATACGTAGTGTAGTCATTATTCAGAAAATGGAGATTTATCGAGCTTGACCTTGGAGCATTTGCTTAACCTCTACAGTTATACAAAAATATGAGCCCAAGTTTTAAATGGAGTAAATAACGCAGCAGCTGTAATGAGTTTCATAACACACACACACACACACACACACACACACACACACACACACACACACACACACACATGCTCAGACCAAGCAGATATTTCTCTCATTGCTAATCGAAGTTTTGTTTCTGAGTTTGCGCCTAAAGATCGTCGGACATGAGTCAGAAACTGATCCACAGCCAGTGTAAGTTCCATTGTGGCCATTGTTTCCTGCTTTAGCACCTGTGTCCTGCTCATAATGACTATGTTCAACAAGTTTCCATGTTTCAAATGGCCATTTTTTTTTTATGATCTCTCTCTGGCGGAGGATTTGAAAAAACGTTGAAGATGAGATACATTTCCAAACTATACTCTCCAAGCACAACTCGTAAATAAAACCACAAATCTTATTTTTTCTAAAGCCCCCGGGGGGTTTTAACTGGGGAAAAGACATCCGAGCGCGGTGCGCGTTGTTTGTGCTCGCTCAGATGGGCGACTGGAGGTCAAGAGGTCACTGCGGAC
Organism: Liparis tanakae; assembly: GCA_036178185.1. NCBI lineage: Eukaryota > Metazoa > Chordata > Actinopteri > Perciformes > Liparidae > Liparis > Liparis tanakae. The sequence goes on from CM070102.1 coordinate 3,657,733, forward strand.
CAGAGTAAAGATTGACTTAGTCCACAAGACGGCGAGCGGACAAAGGGCTGTGAGTAAACCTCCACTGGCCTTTAATAGTTTGCCCTTATTCCAGTTCCGGGAGGGGGGGGGGGGGGGGGGGGACCCTGCAGATGTTGGAAGGGTTCAATGCACTTACAGGACAAAATCCATGCAGGCAATGGTGCAGAGAAGGTGGCTATATGACAGCCAGAGAGAAAAAAAAAAAGGGGACAGGCTGAGATTCCACTTTGCGTTATGTTTTGCTAATAGGCTTAAAAAAAAAAGGAAATAACAACATATTGAGCCACCTCAGTCGTGCTTTTCCTATTAGTTCTTCCTCATCGGCAGTAATTCGGTCAGAATAGGAATATCTGCATTGGGGCTTTGAAGATTATCCTGAGTAGGATTTTTTTGTTCTTCTTAAGACCCTTTATTATGTTTTGAGGAGCTCAATACATTACTCGCCTCCATAGTAATGGGGTGGTGCAGACGTCTGACAGTATAGACCGGCTGAATAGACATCATTCAGACTTTTTCTTCTTCATGTGGGTGGACTGCTCTTTATCTTCATCCTTTTTTGTTATGCCACCCATATCGGATCCAACTGAGCTGCTCATGACATCTCATCGGCCAAAGATTAGAGACTCTTTGGCTAAAAAGAAATACATGGGAAACCCAACAAACAAAAATGTGTGGATGTGAGGCCATAATTACAGTGAGTGTGACGTCAGCAGTATCACGGATAAACGTGTTGGTGGTCCCGTCAGGAAAAAGAAAAGAAAAAAATGTGTATATTGATATTTGAATCCTCGTATGAATAACGTATACCTTCATTTCCATTGATATTCACAATAAAACCCTGTATCCATCACACATTAAAACACACTGGAGGAATCAAGCAAACTCAATGTTATTGTAAGTTAACCACTGGGTCGGAGCACCAGGCAAACAAAAACCAGTCCATTAGTTATTAGCTGTCAGCCATTAGACTAGATCCCCCTCCTCCAAAACTCCCTGAAAAAAACTTGCATCATCAACTTATTATGGGGGAAGTGGCAGCCAGTCAGCATGCTCTCAGTAACGTGTGTGTGTGTGTGTGTATGTGTGTGTGTGTGTGTGTATAGCTGTGGGGGAGCAATGGAGGAGATATAGAGTTGTGCAACAGTGGGTGATTGTCTGGAGCTCAGCAGCCAGTACAACCACTGATGCGTACACACCGACTCTCAAGGAAGGCCGAGATTCCCTCTCGCGGAGAAAGAAGAAGAAGAAGGAAAAAAAAATCATCTCTCGGGATTCCAGGTCGACTTAAGTTTTTTTTCCTCCGCACTATCTAGCGGGGAACAACAGAATGCTTTGTGAGCGTCGGCCCTCTTTAGATCGTATCTGGAAGGATCTCATAATAGAGGACAGACAACTTGGACTCGCTTCTGACAGAGGGGGGGGGGGGGGGAAATAGCATTTCCTGTTAAGTAGCCTATGGAGGCGTGCACATTTCTGTAGCTCCACTGACCCGGCTGAATGTAACAGGACAACAAAACCTGCATGCAGGATGTCAATAATAAACACTTCCATGAGGAATGTTAAGGTTTAAAGGCAATGAATAGACTATGCCAGAGAGAGAGAGTTTGATTAATTTGTTAGATCTTTGAGTCACAACATGGAATTATCACTGAAGTGCTGAGTAAGCATTATTGCTTTTCAAGCCCCCCCCCCCCCTTTTCTTTTCTTTTTCTTCCAGTGTTTATTTATCGACTTATCATCGGCATGTCAGTGAAAGGGCGTTCAGCAGTGGGCCATATGGCATTCGGATCATAATGGAGGAGATCCCATGGCTGCATGTTCATGGGGCTAGTTCAAAGCCAAGAGGATCAAGATGAACTTAGCATGAAGAAAAAAAAGTTCACAGTAAATATCCCCCCAAACTGTTTTTAAAGTGCACATGTGCAGCTTCAGTGTGGCTCTTATGATTATCGTGCAGAAAAGTTATCAGAAACAAAAAAAGGATATAATTGGAAAACATCCTAAAAGAATATTAACTAACTATAATCATGTCATTGTTAAACTCTGGGCATGTGTCGGATTGACCAGGATAGTATTGAATGAAAATATGCGGTCGTCACGTTTTGAAGGACAAAAAAAGAAAGAAATGTGTCCTCGGATCAGTTTCAAATGCACAAAGTTGGCTATTACACTGTTATTAACAATAAATATCCACTTACGTTGCTGCCGCGGAAACGTGTCCACTCCTTGTCCGTTGAGCTCCTAAATGCATTTGTATGCATTTGTCCAGGCTGCAGGGATCTGGGTGAAAACAGAATCACAACTCAAGAGGATACCTTGCTCATGGGCTCTTTTTTGGTTGTTGTTTTTGTTGTTGTTGTTGGTCACGGCCAAAAAAAGGAAAGCGCGCGCGTGATGAGTTCTGCCACCTCAGAATGTCCTCATCGTATGTGCGCAGGTCCCGGAGGAGAGATCTCTCCAAAAACTCTTCTCAGATCCTTTGCGCTCTGCGGCGCGCAGTGATCCGGCTATTTCTATCCAAAGTGGAGACGCGCAGACCGTTGCATGGAGAGAGAGGGAGAGAGAGAGAGGGAAAGAGAGAGAGAGAGAGAGAGAGAGGGGGGGGGGGGAGTTGGAGAGTCGGTCTGCAGGAGATTTAAACTCCGACTGCCCAGAGTCAGAGCTCGACTGCCTCTCACTTGAGTCGGGCTCCAAACGCACAACAGCGGATCCCACAGCGCCTCTGAAGCGTCTCTACCCCCGGGGGCGGCGGTTGCTGCTCTATGTGCCTTGACTTGCACACACTGATGCAAGGGGATCCGCGTTCAGCCCGACACAGCTCCAACCAGCAGCCAGCCGGGGGTGTTGGATTACAACAGGCAGTGATGGGGCTCGTGACATCACGAATATAACTTTTTTTTTGGTTTGGGCTCGTGTTCAATCAATGGGCTTTGTCTAAAAGGGGGTATATGGGGGGATGGGGGGGGGTTGTAAAGCATATAGATCATAGAATATAAGTGTAAGTTCATGAAAATAATTGTATATATTCCATATTACAATGTAATATATGGGGGGGGGGGGTAAAACATATAAATCATAGAATACAAGTGTAAGTTCATTAAAATAATTGTATATATTCTATATTACAATGCACCTAAGTGTTTGTGTACCTCCTGCAGTACGTGAAGACACTCCAGGAGGTGCATGGGATTTGTAAAACATATATTTAAAAAGAGCATTTATCTAAAAATAAATCATTTAAAAAACTTGAATATAAGTGTAAGTTCATGAAAATAATTGTATATATTTTATATTAAATCGGACACTGATGACACAGCGCAGTGTATTCAACCAAAAATGTCTGGTCAGGGTGTACTGAAAAAAAGTTTGAGGACCACTGGCTCTAATTAGACGATACGGTATGAGCCCCAAATCAGACGATACATTAACTCAATGTATACTCTGCAGGGTACAGGGCAGCTTCTAATTGCACAAATCTGCTTGCAAATACACACAAGCACACACACACACACACACACACACACACACACACACACACACACACAAGCACTTACATGTGTCAGCACTCGTGTATGTAAACACACGGAGTACACACCAAGGCTTAAATAATGCCAGACCAAAGTCAGAATAATGCTAACAAGCCAATGTGCCAGCTGCTGCAGCTCAAGGCCCTTTTTGCTCTGGCATAATGGAAATATTATATGTTATCCATCATGTGGCAACTCATATCAGGGCTAATATTGGTGGAAAACGTCTTTGGATCCTCTAATCCCCAAACGTGCACCCTTATCTAAGGGTGTATTATTTTTTTAACATGGGAGTGGAGGGTGGAGTACAGCAGAAGTTAATTTTAATAAGCAGATGACAGTTTAAGGATAAGCTGAAACAGTAAGTGGTGAAGCATTTTGGGCATTGCGTGGCTGGTTAATGATTACCTGTGAACACGCAGGGTTTAAATAGTCAAAAATGTAGCAAAAACGATCACATATTATATAGGAATGACGTGTTTTATGTGAAAAAAAGAGGAATATTTGCACAGTGCAGGCCAGAGACGTGGTTTAAAATATTTCAGGTTCAAAGTATATAAGCCTCCTAACTGAATTTCTTCTCAAATTTTAACACATCGCCATGGGATCTGATCCTGAGGTCAGAGGAGATGAAATATGAAGGTGGCTTCACAGGTTAGGTAACACGGCATTTTATTTAATCTACTGCAATGTGTTAAGTCCTGAATTTGAACACACACGTAAATATATAAGTTATATATAATTCTAGCATTGCTTATCATGAAAACATGTTATTCTGGCCCTTGATCTGGCTGGATAGCCCTTCTTTGTTCCTCTGGCTGAGCTCAGCGTCGCTGTGTTTCCTCCTCCAGAAGGACAGCGGTCCTTTTTCTTCATCCCTCCCCATCGATCCCCCCCCCCCCCCCCCAAACAAGCAAACCTCTGATACACGTCTACCTTTTCCCGATCGAGGATAACCCATCGACCGTGGAACAAACAGAGCACTGTGGACCCCCGAACCCCCCACCCCCCATCCCTCCCACAGCGCACCCCAGCATCCTCCTCTGCAGCCTCCTTGGAGTCCATATGGTTTGCAGTTTAGGGAAATGGGGGGTGGGATGTGGGCGCCACGAGTAGACGGAGCGGTTCCTGCCGCTAATCCCCTCGTGGAGCGCCGAGCGTTTTCCTAACCTGAAAACAAGCACCAAAAAAAAAAAAGAAAAGGGAACAGTTACAGTGAACACAGTCACAATGCCCCAACAAGGAGTAAGTAATTCAGGAGAGGTCAAAGTGACACGGAAACTCAACGCCAGACCGCCGGCCCTCTGTAAACGGAGAGGTTCATAATAAAGAGCATTCATCCCGTTGGTGCCTGATAAAAAAAAAACACGCTACGGAGGTTCTTTGTCAAGTCAAACTCTCTACCCCCCCCCCCCTCCCTCCTCTTCATCAAAGACATGTTGTCTGCGAGCAGGAAGCACTTTGCTCTGGATGCTCTTCCTCTCTCTCTCTCTCTCTCTCTCTCTCTTGCTTTGCCATCAGCCAGGCAGCTTGGGATGAGCGATGCTTCTACCAGATGTTTTCTTCTTCCACTTCCAGGATTCCAGGAAACAAAAAAAAAATGTTGAGGTCACGGTTCCCTGTACGAGACTGTGAATCCATATCGTGAACATGTGAAGTGACATGATCAGTTTGCAGCAGAGGAGAAGTAAAGTATGCGCTTCCTGGTGAACGCTGGAGAAAGTGTGAATCCAGACAAGTGTCATATTGATAAATCTGTGATTAAATAATCAGCGTAAGGCCTCTAGTGCTGCAGAAAAACAAAAAAAAAGGTTCTTTAAAGCTTTTCACTGTATTATACTATAAAATTACTTCAGCCAAGTACGCAGAGCAGACTCACAGCAAACCTCTTCAAGATGATTTTTTTTTTCCTCCCCACATGTGTCCAGATGTGTACTAATCAGTCCATTGTGAACTACGGCCCACGGAACCACTGCTGTCCGATAATCACAATCAGATCACCTCTTTTTCTCTCTCTCTGGAGGAATGGGGTCGACACCCCCCCCCCTCCCCCCACCCCCCTGAATGCATGTGGTACATGCATGTGGTATTCCCCCCAAGCAGATTCACAACTCATCGCAATGGATCCGAAAGCCAATGGATCCGTGTTTTAGGAAAATCACCACAAGGTAAGTATGGGAAGGTCGGGATTCTGATCAGAAACACAGTTCTTACATAATGATCATATATTAAATAGTTGTCGACTATCTGTCTGTTGTCGGGTCTGTCTGTTATTGACTGTCTGTTATCAGGTCTCTGTATGTCTGTTATCAAGTCTCTGTCTCTCTGTTGGTGACTGTCTGTCTGTTGTCAGGTATTTGTCTGTCTATATCTGTTGTTGACTGTGTTTGTTTTCAGGTCTGTCTGTATGTTATTAACTGCCTATCTCTTGTCAGGTCTATGCATGTCTGTTGTTGACTGTCTGTTGTCAGGTCTCTGTCTGTCTGTTATTTACTGTCTGTCTGTTATCAGGTCTCTGCATGTCTATTGTTGACAGTCTGTCTGTTATCTGTCTGCCTGTCTATTGTTGACTGTCTGTCTGTTGTCAGGTTTCTGTATGTCTATTGTTGACTGTCTGTCTGTTGTCAGGTCTCTGTATGTCTGTTGTTGACAGTCTGTCTGTTATCTGTCTGCCTGTCTATTGTTGACTGTCTGTCTGTTGTCAGGTCTCTGCATATCTATTGTTGACAGTCTGTCTGTTATCTGTCTGCCTGTCTATTGTTGACTGTCTGTCTGTTGTCAGGTCTCTGCATGTCTATTGTTGACAGTCTGTCTGTTATCTGTCTGCCTGTCTATTGTTAACTGTCTGTCTATTATCTGTCTGCCTGTCTATTGTTGACTGTCTGTCTGTTGTCAGGTTTCTGTATGTCTATTGTTGACTGTCTGTCTGTTGTCAGGTCTCTGTATGTCTGTTGTTGACAGTCTGTTATTTGTCTGCCTGTCTATTGTTGACTGTCTGTCTGTTGTCAGGTCTCTGCATGTCTGTTGTTGACTGTCTGTTGTCGGTCCCAGCACAAAACATACACTAGCCGTCGGCGGTGCTTTATGGCAGCGATGTCGCGTCTCTTTACCTAATTTGGACTCGGGGAAGTCACCGAGTCACGGGGACTCCGAGCCACGAACACCTGCAGCCGCCTACCGGCTCCTGAGCTTCCCACTGGAAACACCGAGTGCCGGTCGGAGAGCGCCTCGTCTTTCAGGTTAACGTTTCATAGTACAGTAACAGCTTGTAAATGTGGGAGTGTGTGTGGAAACTTTAAGCCGCTCAGGACCCGGAGTGAAGCCAAAGTCAACCGGAGTGGTTAAAGAGGGGGGAAAAGAAAGAGGACAGTCTATGAGGAAGAGGAGGGAACGGCTCTTTTACGGTCGGCGGAGCGTAAACCAAAATGTTTGTCTCGTAAAGTAGCCGAGAGACGTAATAAAGAAATGTGCTTTTGAGCGAGTGCCATCTTCTTGACGTGACGCTGCAGACAGATTGGTGAAGTGAGCCTCGGGAAGTCAGCCAGGAAGTAGTCGGAGGGGAGGGCAAGAGGTTGGCATGTGTGTGTGTGTGTGTGTGTGTGTGTGTGTGTGTGTGTGTGTGTGTGTGTGTGTGTGCAACAGGGTTGACAGCTGACTCTAACTTGAATAAAAACTAGCACTTCAGTGGCACTTGCATGGTACTTACTAATAATATTATTTATAGTATTACTTATGGTATTACTGATAGTATTACTCGTGGTATTACTCGTTGTATTACTGATGGTATTACTTATAGTATTACTTACGGTATTATAGTATTACTTGTTATGGTATTATTCATGATATTACTTATGGTATTAATGATGGTATTACTTATGGTATTACTCATGCTATAACTTATGGTATTGCATAATGGTATTACTCATGGTATTACTTATAGTATTACTTATAGTATTACTTATGGTATTACTCATGGTATTACTTTTTGTAGTTTGGCTTTCATGTAGAAATGTTACTTTCTTTATTCTTGCTGTTTTGAGTTTGTAACTCGTGCTTAAATTAATTTATAGTAAGTCACTTTGGATAAAAGCGTTAGCTAGATGTCGGTGGTTAGCATGTTTCAATCAGGGGTTTGGCGGTTCAATCCCTCATCGATGTGTCCTTGAGCAAGACACTTAACCCTGAATTGCTCTTTGTAGCTCTGTCTACGTTGTATGGATGTAACATGATTGTAAGTCACTTCATCTAAATGACATGTAATGTTATGTAATCTCTGTCCTGCGTGCGTGTCACTCGCTCATAGCGCTGCTATTTCGTCCAGCGTGGAGAGAGAGTGGGCAACAGCTGGGAGATCCTTAACAGATGGTGGAACACAGAGCAGCTGTTGTACATTACTATTTCCTTTAAGCCTTTATTGTGTCAGTGCCTTTATTTTGAAGTTCTTCCGGCGAGACAGGAAGTAGATGTAAATCTCGTAACATGACTTCGCAGAGAATACGTTAGCTAGGTGTACTGAAGGAAAAGATATTCATGAGTATTTATTCTTACTCTATGAACTACGAAGCACCAAGCTGGAACGGGAACACGGTGCTTTGTGTTTTATTGGGGCTTTGACTTCATGTTTCGTGACATTATTTTTTAATTAACTTCTAAAAATGTATTGTGATAAGATGCTAATGCTAGATTTGCTAAATGCTAAATGTGCCCTTTAAGAAAAAAAAATGTTGTGATTAATGTTAAAATATAGCCTATATATGAACGTCATCTAATTAATTGTTTTTGTTCGATTAAAATCGAAATAGAGAAACTTTTAAATTGATGCTCGTCGACAAGACTCATGGCTGAACATATATAAAGGAAATTCTAGAAACACGGGTACGCTCCACTGTTGTCCGGCTTGGGTCCGCTACAGCTTTAGCAATGGTCTATATTCTATATTTCATTTAGCTGACGCTTCTACCCAAAGACTGACTTATGTTACATTGTGCTGAGAAAGTGAAATTTGCCTTGCGGGGTCATGTGGGGTGGTGAGAGGTCATGGAGGTGGAACACACACCCTGCACATGCAAGGGAGGTGGTGTTGCCTCATGTTTTGCCCTTTTCATTTCCACTCCGGAGACACATTTGTAAAGCGGTGGCCCTTTAAATATTGATTGGTTTGTTTAAACAATTTCCTCGATCGCGTTTTAAAAAGAAAGCGTAGGTCTTTTATCATTCATTTAATCCGTGAACTTGTGTTTTATATTAATAATATAATAAAAACTTTATTTATACAGCACCTTTATAAACGCGGATGAACAATTTCTTAGATCGCGTTTTAATTTAAAAAAGAGAGCGGAGGTCTTTTATCATTCATTTAATCCGTGAACATGTGTTTTATATTGATAATATACAAATAATAACTTTATTTATACTGCAACTTTAAAAACAGGGTTTACAGAGAATCAAGACACAACATAACGTCAATGCAAGTAAACATTTCAGAAAATACAGGAGGCAAAAGAGACCACGTTATATAAGCAATTAACACAAGAATGGAATAGAAAAATACTAAATAAAGAAGAACAGACAAACTAAATTGGGGGAACAAAAGAACTGCACGAAAAGGGTGACATCACTTAAAGGCAGTTGTTAAAAAATGAAGTGATTTAATAGAAGTTACCGATTCTGCGAGATATTGTCGCTCTATTGTAAGGAAGTCGGCGGGAAGTGCTTCCTTCTTTCACTTCCTGCATGAACAGAGGGGTCATTAGTGTCATGTCATTAGTCTCGCTCATATCGAGCAGAAGACAACCTACAGAAACAAGTCCGTCTGTCAACCTCTGGCACAATAATGCGCTCTAAAATCACATCTTCCAAGAAGATAAATGACTCGTGTTTTAGGATGAATGAGAAATAATTGAAGCTTTCCTCAAGACCATCAATTACCATCAACTGTACTGGGGAACCGAGTGCAGTGCCTGTACTTGAATCCGACGTTAGCCAAGAAAGAAACAACGGCCTCGTGAGAGAAAAAAAGGAGAACAGGAAAAAGAAAGAAAAAATGTGCCGAGTAAGACGTGAGACGACCACAGATGGGATGGGAATCTTTCTTTAGTTCAACTTGATAGAGCTCTCTTCATTGTTATCCTCCATTAACCTGCACAATGTTACTAAATAGCCTGTTACAGTTATAGCCACAGGGGATGGCAAGACCACTATAAACCTGGGAGAACAAATATTAACTATGTAATAGAGAATAATAACTATTTAATAGAGAATAATAACTATATAATAGAGAATAATAACTATATAATAGAGAATAATAACTATATAATAGTGAATAATAACTATGTAATAGAGAATATTAACTATGTAATAGAGTAATAACTATGTAATAGAGAATATTAACTAAGTAATAGAGAATAATAACTATGTAATAGAGAATATTAACTATGTATTAGAGAATAATAACTATGTATTAGAGTGCGATAGAGAATAATAATTATGTAATACTGAATAATAACTACGTATAAGAGCGCAATAGAGAATATTAACTATGTAGTAGAGAATACTAACTATGTATCAGAGCGTGATAGAGAATAATAACTATGTAATAGAGAATAATAACTATGTATTAGAGCGCGATAGAGAATAATAACCATGTAATAGAGAATATTAACTATGTATTAGAGTGCAATAGAGAATAATAACTATGTATTAGAGCGCGATAGAGAATAATAACCATGTAATAGAGAATATTAACTATGTATTAGAGTGCGATAGAGAATAATAATTATGTAATACTGAATAATAACTATGTATAAGAGCGCAATAGAGAATATTAACTATGTAGTAGAGAATACTAACTATGTATCAGAGCGTGATAGAGAATAATAACTATGTAATAGAGAATAATAACTATGTATTAGAGCGCGATAGAGAATAATAACCATGTAATAGAGAATATTAACTATGTATTAGAGTGCAATAGAGAATAATAACTATGTATTAGAGCGCGATAGAGAATAATAACCATGTAATAGAGAATATTAACTATGTATTAGAGTGCAATAGAGAATAATAACTATGTAATAGAGCGCAATAGAGAGTATTAACTATGTATTAGAGCGCAATAGAGAATAATTATTATGTATTAGAGAATAATAACTATGTAATAGAGAATAATAACTATGTAATAGAGCACCATGGAGAATATTCATTATGTAATAGAGAATAATCATGCGCAATAGAGAATTATAACTATGTAGAAGAGAATTATAACTATGCAATAGAGAATAATAACTATGTAATAGAGTGCAATGGAGAATATTAACTATTAAATATAATGAAATGGAGAATAATAACTATGTAATAGAGAATAATAACTCACGGTATGTAATAGAGCACAATGGAGAATATTCACTATGTAATAGATCCTTTATTGATGATCATAGCTTTCTTATGTATTAGTTTATAAAACATAGACTTTCTTATATACATGTGCAACTGTATATATAAAAAACAATACAACTCTACACGCGTTTAACTATATCATTTGAATTCTGTCTGCTCTCAGTTTGGGGTGAAGAAAGAAGAGGAGAAACCTCGGGGAGAGGAGGGGAAAAGCCACCTTGACCTCACTTTCATCTCTGGAGTTGCTCCTCTGTCTGGCTTGAATTCTCCGAGGAGTTGGCCGTGGAACAGAGAGCGGCTTTATGCTTGCTCACTACAATGTTTCTCATACAAAAATCCCTTTTTCATTTCTCGAGAGGGTTGAGAGAATGGCTTGAAAGGCATGTTCCGTCTTATCTCCCAGTGATACCATTAGGCCGTGGGTAATTTAGACCTGATCCCGTATATATTTTTTCTGTGTAAAGTGAAGCCGGCGTTGATGACGATAATCTTCCCGCGCGCCGGGGATAACGTGTTGAGATTCAGAAGATCACAAAGAAAACCATTGTTGTGTTTGAAAATCTCACGAATCCTTAATAAGCGTGTCGTGTGTGTGTGCTGCAGAAATCCTTTCATCTCTCCTGATGACTTCACTGGAACCATTAAAGCAAAGGGAAATTACATAAAACACGAGTATTATGCAGTATAGAGTGTTGGAAGAATGCATTCATTCATTTTTATTTTACTGACAAGAGTTTTTTGATTCGAAGATCGATTGTGAGCTCATCCCCCCCCCACCCCTTTGTGAACCATGCTTACTATGAACTATGAACTATTCATACATTTTGTAATATTCATTGAATTATGTAACTTTGTAATGCTTCATTCTGGTCACATGACGTCTATTCTTCTGTCCATCCTGGAGAGGGATCCTCCTCTGGTGCTCACCTGAAGGTTTCTTAAGAAATGTTTTCATTGTTTTTGTTTCTTTATTTGCACATGTGTTATTTTTTTGTTTTTTTGTCCTTTACTTCATTATGTACAAATAATCTGAAAAATTTAAATATGTGTATGTGAGATTTTGAACACAAATGAAATAAAAAATAAATAATTCAGAAATGTTTTCACTGTAAAATGATTTTTTATGTTTTTTGGGGGAGTTTTTCCTGATCCGATGTGAGGTCAAAGGTCAGGGATGTCGTATGAGTACAGATTGTAAATTCGGCAAAAATTGTGATATTGGGCTTTATAAAATAAACAGAATTAAATGTCTGTATGAAGATATTAGCAGCATCTGGCCAACTTATCTTAACGTAAAGAAGACTTTTATTACCTGTTTAGACACAACCAGGACAGCTGTTCCGTCTTTTATGCTAAGCTAAGTTAGCCAGCAGGTAACTTTTCTATTTACGCTACAGAATCGACTCGACAATTTTTTTCTTCTCAGCAACGAAGAAACTATTCCTTTACGACTCTGGGAACGCTTCCAAGCGGTTACCGTGACCAATTTGTGGAAAATACACATTTGATAATATTTGAAGTGCAATTTCCCAAACGCTAAACTAAACGTGGCTCAGCTGAGATGCTCTGCGGAGCAGTTTTTTTGGGGGGGGGGAGGGGGCGAGGGATACTTTACACCAGCCAAGTGACGCCTCTCCGAAATATAAACATGTCACATGTCTGCTCTTACCGCAAATGCACATAAAATGTCAGGGCAACCCCCACCCACCCCACGCACATCACTCTCAGTCGGCCATCATTCTTCATTTAATTATGGCTTTTAGCAGAGGGTTGTTCTGGAGAAGACAAACTCCTCATCATCTCTCCTCCCCCTTTTTCACTGGAAGACAACGATCGTGGGGCGAACGGATTTCTCACATCGTCATATCAGTCATATCAGTCATATCAGTCATATCAGTCATATCCGTCCAAAGGGAAGAGATTAGGATGTTTTTTTTAAGGGTGCTAAGGTTTCCTATCGCAGTCACAACATCAGACGTGAGCATGGTGGCTCTGTGGAAATAGACCACCAAGTTTTTCTTTTTTTCCACATGTGATGCTTTCTGCAGAGCTTGGCAAACAGAGTCCTTTTCAACTCTTCTTCTTTGTTTTTACAAAGGTTTTTTTTCTTCTTTTCTTTTGTTCTTTAGCCTCCTTAGTCATGAAGGCAGGGTAACTGCCAACAAGTTCAAAATTATCACATGAAAAAAAGAAAATTATGCAGTTTTCTCTGAATGCACACTATTCAAACAAACATGCTGAATGTTTAAAATACTATCTGACACTTTTTTTGAGTGGAGTGCTCGGAGAAACCAGAGGAAGAGCACATTGGGAAACATCCGGATTGTTTTTTCCCCCCAAGTCTCCGGGTTTATTGCTTTCACACATGTGCATGTTTTGATGATTAATATCTTTCAGGATAGTTGCGGACCCTGTGAGGCCATCTAAGTGAAAAGCAAGAACGTCCTCCTCTCTCAAGCTCTTCCTCTTCCTCTCTTCTCCTGTACCTGTGCATGAAACTGCTGCCGTGCAGACGCATGGAGAGGGCCAAGTGTATCCACTCCGAAACTTCAAACGCAAAACGATGGAAAACAGATTTACTATGTATTTCTTTTGAGAGCCAACACACAAAAAACAACGTGTTCTGTCTGCTGAAGATTAGAAACAACTGCGCAGGAGATCGTTGCCAGTTTCAGAGGGGCGGCAACAAGCATTTACACTACTGAAGGAGACCTTGGTTTCCACAGTAACGACCCAAAGGAGGAGAAGACGACGTGAACAAGAAGCATTCAATATATGTCTGGTTTCGTTCGAATAATGTACTTTTGATCACTTTAGTCTGTGTTTCAAACTCATAAAAGATGACGTACTTATCCTAAACACTCTCATGATGATGACATTTCAAGTGGATTTGCACATTCAGCAGATTCGAAACAGCATTATATAAGAAAACATTTTATGTCTCTACTAACTCCAGCCCTTAAATCCTTCACTTTTCTTTTTTTTCTCTGAGGGGCTGAGCTGAGAGGAACTACAATGATGCTTATCTTTTAGTTTCCCAGAACAATATCGCTTATAGAGGCTTTAACGGTAAAGAAATAAAAAGAAATAGGAAAGCAATGAGGTCATGTTTTAGTACATTTCCACTCTAAGCTTCTTTTTACCAGCAACCCGTGGGTGGCAAGGACCTTTTGTCCCCTTGCATGTCAGGACTAGTTTATGCTCTGACACTTTCCTATCCATCAGCTGCCTCGTGTCACCAAGGCAAGAAATAGCCCGTCTGTCCACTGGGGCAAAGTGAAACCACCTGTCAGCCGGCTACACAGGTTATGGAGCCAGGCCCAAACACAGATGGGCAATCACCGCTACCTCATGTGTTTCCTATCAGGGCTACGCCGCCGCCTTCGGTGAGTCCGGCTCGCGGCAAGAGGATCCTCATCGTTACCTCGTCACGTGCAGGCGGTCCAGGATACCATCTGTACTACGTCGGCATTGAAGAGCTAAGATTTAGGTCGTCTCTTGGATTTAAAAAGGACAAGAGGTTAAGAAGCCAAAAGGTCTAGCAGCGTGAGTGAAGTGGCTGAGAGAACTCTTTGTGTTTTTCACGTTCTCTCCATGAACCCTAAATCAGAGACATCCAGAGGGCATGTGTGCACTGTTGACCTTGAATAAAGACTTTATTACTTACCTACCTGGGTCTAAGGTTAGACCATGTCCAGGGTGTGAGGTTAGACCATGTCATGAGTTTAAGGTTAGACCATATCCTGAGTTTAAGGTTAGACCATATCCTGGGTGTAAGGTTAGACCATGTCATGAGTTTAAAGTTAAACCATGTCATGAGTTTAAAGTTAGACCATGTCATGAGTTTAAAGTTAGACAATATCCTGAGTTTAAAGTTAGACCATATCCTGGGTGTAAGGTTAGACCATATCCTGAGTTTAAGGTTAGACCATGTCCTGGGTTTAAGGTTAGACCATATCCTGAGTTTAAGGTTAGACCATATCCTGAGTTTAAGGTTAGACCATATCCTGAGTTTAAGGTTAGACCATGTCCTGAGTGTGAGGTTAGACCATATCCTGAGTTTAAGGTTAGACCATATCCTGAGTTTAAGGTTAGACCATGTCCTGAGTGTGAGGTTAGACCATATCCTGAGTTTAAGGTTAGACCATATCCTAAGTTTAAGGTTAGACCATATCCTGAGTTTAAGGTTAGACCATATCCTGGGTGTAAGGTTAGACCATGTCATGAGTTTAAAGTTAAACCATGTCATGAGTTTAAAGTTAGACCATGTCATGAGTTTAAAGTTAGACAATATCCTGAGTTTAAAGTTAGACCATATCCTGGGTGTAAGGTTAGACCATATCCTGAGTTTAAGGTTAGACCATATCCTGAGTTTAAGGTTAGACCATATCCTGAGTTTAAGGTTAGACCATATCCTGGGTGTGATGTTAGACCATGTCCTAAGTTTAAGGTTAGACCATATCCTGAGTTTAAGGTTAGACCATATCCTGGGTGTGATGTTAGACCATGTCCTAAGTTTAAGGTTAGACCATGTCCTTGGTGTAAGTTTAACATTTTCAGATCTGCATTATGAACGAATTGGCTTAAAACTAAGAGCCTACAGGTATTTAGGGTTTATATTAATACATCTGAATCTGAATTAACATGTACAACAACAATAACAAATATGAAATGTTATCATTCTATAATTTACTTTTTGAGATGTAAATTGAAGACGTATTAGTTGACTTGTTAATTATTGACAGAAACAAAGACCAGACTGGGTTCCCAGATGTTTTTTTTAACTCGCTGAATTGCTCAGAGCATCTGGCCCAGTAGGACTCCCGACAATGTGTCTTCATACGTTACATGGGAAGATGAATAGATGTTTCGTAGTGATTAAAACAACATGAATGTCTGGAAACATATCCCGTTGCTAACGTTGATATTAAAAAGAAGTCTCCGAGAGGTCATCGCCATCATGGCTTCCAGACTGTTTTGAGTGGACTCGCTCTGCTGGACACAGGACTTCATGGAAACCCAAACATTACACCGGCCACCACTGTGGCTGTGTCCGCTGTGGTATTATGTAATAAACTTAATCTACTCATCCTCATAATCGTCTTATCTTTTGCTTTTGGAACTGAGCACATGAACAAAATGTAATAAATCTTATTTAATAATATTTGTTTAAAAATTTGAAGAAAATCTTGTCTAAATAACTTTTGATAACACATCTTTCAGGTTATCCAACTGGTTTTGAAAGGACTTGTACAGGAAGGTGGATAATGGCGAGAATATAAATAGCCCTTTCAGAGATAATCGAAAATGTAAAGGAAAGGTAGATTATTTTCAAAAATGTAAAATGTACTATTATATGGTATTGCACAATATTACTATTTGTTAGAGATAACATATTCCTGTATTCGTCCCACAGTGGGGACATTTCACAATCACAGCAGGGGGTGCACATTAGAGCATTAATAAAAAATAAAAATAAAACACAATAACTATACTAAATACTAAGTAATAATATTAAAATACTAAATAAACAGACATATAAACAGACATATAAACAATATATATATATATATATATATATATATATATATATATATATATATATATATATATATATATATATATAGGCAGTGACCACATTTCCTGTAGGTTAAAAAGTGTCCAGGAAATGCATCATCCATATTGTGGTTCCACCAAAATAAAACAAAAAAAAAGAAAAGAAATCACCAGCTTTAAATGTTGTGTTTTTCAATCAAAACACTGGCAATCCAGTCCCCATCACGTACATGTCCAAACTCCAAAAGCAAAACAACATGAAGATCTGTGTGACATTCCAAAACGTGAATTAAATGGAAATAAATCTCTTTGTAGATCTAGAAAGTGATCGATTTAAGAGCTGCAAACACTTTTAAACAAACGGGGGAAAAAAAAGAAAAAAGAAGGCAACACCGGATGAAAGCTTCCAGCTATTATCTGCGGCCCGCATGTTCTGTGAAGTGCCTGCTGGTGGATTTACACACTGACGTGCATTCTTCTCTGGACAGCACAAAGGGAAAACGAATGCTCAACTGTAGGAAATGCACTCGAATGAAACAAGATGGCAAAGTTATGAAATGGAGGGGGGGCGGGGGGGGGGTAGTTTTTATGTCCTGTGTCTGTTTTCATGCTCATTTCTATTTCCTGTGTGAGCTTCGTGTCACTATTATTGGTGGTTCAGGGTTAACCGTGTTCTCATTCAGACTCCGGCTGCTTGTCGACTGCATTTATTTACAGCATAGAAACAAGGATACTTGATCTTCCCCTTTCAACGGGGGCTATTTCTGCATAAGCCCTGTTGTTTGCATGCTTTATTTTTTCTAAAAATGGCTCCCGGACCAAGATAAATAAGGCCTCCACTACGTATGAGCAGCATGTGAGACAAGAGTCCATGGAAATGGGTCAAACGAAGCAGTTATCTGCTAATCATTCCAATTTATCTCAACAATCCTGCAATTTAAACTCTCCTTGTGTTCAGTAATCCGAGTTCAGGTGTCAAGGCTCTGAGGTCTTCCTGTAAATATCCAACTGAGGGACATCTGCGAATCTCTCCAGTGTTCAAACATCAGCGGACATGTGACATGATTAACCGTCATCCTTTTTATCAGTTTCGGGTCATTGGTAAACCTTCGGAGAATGTCGGTGTGAAAAGGTGTCCGGCCTTCTTCTCCGTGTTGTTCTGTGATCGCCCTAACCTTTAATAACTACATTTTGTAAATCTGTAAAAGAGCCTTTTATATAAAAAAGAAGAAAAAAAACAACAAACAACAACAAACAAATACCGTCAAATCTATCCTTCTCCAGAGTCATGTAGACTTCCTGTCTGTACTTTACATAACACTGTACATGTTTGCTTCATATGTGACCCAAGTATGTCATATATGACATGTATCTGCTATAGAAGCATATGCTTGTATGTATTACATATGAAGAAAGACATATGTGCATATTACCACTATTTTGGGGGGTAGCTGTGTTTATTTTCTAGTTTTAAACAATATATAAATGTCGACGCGTTGCTTCAAACAGACCACGTCAACAGGACACCGTCTGAGCATTAGAGCCAGGGTCAAAGAGACACCTGCTGCCAAGAGGAGCGCTCGTATAACTGACAGGCGTTAACACTCCCGTAACTACCGCTGCTAAGCTTCGTTAAATACGCTGCACTGGGTTTAAGGGCGTGGCGTTGCCCCGCTGCCCGTATCCCACTGCATCAAAAAAGGTCGTCCACGGGGTCTTGATTAGCGCTCCCATCTTCTGTAATCTCACGCTCCTCCTCCTCCTCCTCCTCCTCCTCCTCCTCCTCCCCCCTCCTCCTCGTCTCATTTCACGCTAAACAAAGTCTCCCGGCGGGGGGTCCCTCTCCGTCTAATCGCCTCGCAGTCGGAGCCGACCGGCCCGGGTTGATGAACTTGGCTGGAAGACAATCCGCATGGCTTCTCCACTCGACTGAGCAGAGCTAATGAGTCGGAAAATCTCACGCAGAGAGCTCCAGGGCTAAAAAAATGGGCATCTGGGGGGGGGGGAAACAGGTAGTTCAAGAACGGGGAGGCGGTGGGTAGGACGGAGGGATTCATAGAGAGTATTTTGTTGAAGAAGAAGCAGTGGAAAAGGAGTTTGGGGAGATTGTGCATGAGTGGATGAAGTTGGGGTTACCCCCCGCTTTTGATCCGTAAACCATGGATGGTCGGGGGGGACCTTGACTGTCAGCCAGGTGCACTCTGTTCATCAACCCCCCACCAAGCTACCCCCAAGGTGTGAAATGCGCCCCCAATCCTTTCCCATCACGCCCCATCACACAGCGAACTACAGCAGGAGAAGGACCGGCACAGGAACACATCGCCGCCACACTGTTAGCATTGGGCCGTAAAGCCGAGGCTGTAGAAGTTATTGGTTCATGTTGAAAGGAACAGTTCAGACATTTTGGGAGTTGTGTCTAGTCTTGCGAAGAATTGATAAGAAGATTCAAATCTGTCTTTTAGATATGAAGTTTATGGACTAACTTAATTTGGTGATTAGCTTAGTTTGGTGACTAGCTTAGTTTAATGACTAGCTTAGTTTGGTGACTAGTTAAGTTTAGTGACTAGCTTAGTTTGGCGACTAGCTTAGTTTGGCGACTAGCTTAGTTTGGAGACTATCTTAGTTTGGAGACTATCTTAGTTTGGAGACTAGCTTAGTTTGGAGACTAGCTTAGTTTGGTGACTAGCTTAGTTTGGAGACTAGCTTAGTTTGGAGACTAGCTTAGTTTGGTGACTAGCTTAGTTTGGAGACTAGCTTAGCTTAGCGTACAGACAGGAAGCACCTCGAAAACTGAATTACGGTGATCTATCTTTATCTGGAGTTTTAAAATAAGTGTAGTGTTCTCGTGCAGTGTGTCGAAACTCTAACTTAACGCAGAGTTAAACCATTTCCTGTCACTCTTTGCCCTTCAACAAGCTTTCTGACAACTGAAAACAAAAACAATACAAACACTCAGTCTACATTCACAAACGTTGCATTTTTTAGAGCACTAATATAAATATACATTGCCAGAAACTCACGGCATTGCCTTTTGAGATGCTTCCTAGTGGATGTGACGGATTGCACGGATTTAACCGGAACCGGAAGTCATGTCAAAAAAGTCCTATTGAGATTAATTATGTCTTGAAATTAATACAACAATCAAACAAAAACAAAATAGACAATTACACCTTTGGGTTTTCAGTCTTTATGTACATTTTTTACACTGGTTTTGTGAACGAAGAATGTCAAGCATGTATTTTTCGACATCTTGTTAAGTCATGTATTATTTTCTTGGAAAATGGTGCGAACAGCTGACAAAGACAGAGTATAATTACCCGCTATGGATGACCCATCATGTCAAGAAGTAAATATATTGTACAGTAATTCCGTAGATTTGACATTTAATTTCTGACTTGAGGCCAGAAGCCTACTGTAGATTGTGTTTCGCCGTTAGCTAGAAACAAATCACAGCTGTTTGGTTGGAGAATGTTTCTTACGTAAGTTTCTTCCTTGTGAATTTATCAGATTAGAGCTTGAGAAAGCGTCAGGCGGCGTCTCCTTCACTTTGAAAATGTGGAATGGCTTTCAATACCGAGAGCGCAACAGTAGGAGGTGGAACGGCTCCATGTATCTGTGCTTCGGATCTTCTCTCAACACCTGGCTCCCGACTCCTACGGCGTTTCTCAATCGGCGTACAATGTGCGTCCTTTCCTCTACTTGTGTCCTTTCCTCTACTTGTGTACTTTCCTCTACTTGTGTACTTTGCTCTACTTGTGTACTTTCCTCTACTTGTGTCCTTTCCTCTACTTGTGTCCTTTCCTCTACTTGTGTCCTTTCCTCTACTTGTGTACTTTCCTCTACTTGTGTACTTTCCTCTACTTGTGTACTTTGCTTTACTTGTGTCCTTTCCTCTACTTGTGTCCTTTCCTCTACTTGTGTTCTTTCCTCTACTTGTGTACTTTCCTCTACTTGTGTACTTTCCTCTACTTGTGTCCTTTCCTCTACTTGTGTCCTTTCCTCTACTTGTGTCCTTTCCTCTACTTGTGTACTTTCCTCTACTTGTGTACTTTGCTTTACTTGTGTCCTTTCCTCTACTTGTGTCCTTTCCTCTACTTGTGTTCTTTCCTCTACTTGTGTACTTTCCTCTACTTGTGTACTTTGCTCTACTTGTGTCCTTTCCTCTACTTGTGTCCTTTCCTCTACTTGTGTCCTTTCCTCTACTTGTGTACTTTCCTCTACTTGTGTACTTTCCTCTACTTGTGTACTTTGCTTTACTTGTGTCCTTTCCTCTACTTGTGTCCTTTCCTCTACTTGTGTTCTTTCCTCTACTTGTGTACTTTCCTCTACTTGTGTACTTTCCTCTACTTGTGTCCTTTCCTCTACTTGTGTCCTTTCCTCTACTTGTGTCCTTTCCTCTACTTGTGTACTTTCCTCTACTTGTGTACTTTGCTTTACTTGTGTCCTTTCCTCTACTTGTGTCCTTTCCTCTACTTGTGTTCTTTCCTCTACTTGTGTACTTTCCTCTACTTGTGTACTTTGCTCTACTTGTGTCCTTTCCTCTACTTGTGTACTTTCCTCTACTTGTGTCCTTTCCTCTACTTGTGTACTTTCCTCTACTTGTGTACTTTCCTCTACTTGTGTCCTTTCCTCTACTTGTGTCCTCGTGGACTCGTGAGACGTCATCAGTCCTCAGTTCGGGTACATGTTCACATTCAAAGTTCGCTTCTTGCAAAGTACGGTCAATCCCACTGATCCTCCCACTTTACCCAGGATGCATCAGAGGAGACTTGTGCGTACTCTGGCCAGCAGATATCCCAGAATGCATTTCACCAGCAACCGGAAAACAATAGCGGAGCAGAAAATAAACTACTGAAAGTTGACTTTTTATAAATACGACTGTTGTTGAGTCAGGAATGTCATTTTAGGATGTTTTGTTTATTTGACTGTAAAAAATAATTTACAGTGAATAATTAGAGTAAAATTAGAGCAAGAACAGCTGATGTGGTGACATCATCAAGTCAGCTGCTCGTCCAATCGCAGTCCTCCCGTACTCCAAGAGAACACAAGTCTGTAGTTGTGTACTTTGAATTGAGAAACGCCGTTTGTTAAAGTCTTCTTCTCCTGTTTCTAGAGATGATCGGCGGACAGGACGGATCTGAACCTCGTCCAGTTTATTTTCTCTCTTATCTGTCCAGAAATAGTCAAGACGGGATTTAACAACCGTTTGATTTGAGATATTAAAGCAAACGTTAGCTTTTGAGTCGGGATCGGAGAGCAAAACCATCTGGTTTGCGGTGTTAAATTAAATCATTCAGTGTAGCTTTTGACAAAAGAACATCTTCAGACTATACTTTCAAAAGGATATTTACATCTGCCAAAGAGAAATAGAAACATTTCATGTTTTGGGATCACAGAATTGGGCAACCACGAAGAGCTTTACGAGGAAAGGGATAAGAGCCAAGAGCCAAAATCAGTTACCGTGGACGACCAGGGCTGATCGTCGCACAATGAGCGGTAACAAGTTGTGAATGTAGCTCAAATCAAATGTTACATATTTTGGGAGCAGGGGGTGAGCCGTTAACGTGGTTGAGCATGGAGACAATGAAGACCCATAATCAAAAGCTGACAGTGTGGTTACCTCATACAGTAAGCACTTATTCTAACGTCCCATCATAGGCTGGAGAGCAGTTTAAGAAATAAGAATAAAAAAGTCCTGCCACTCACACACTCCTCTAACTTGTGCTTTTGAATGAATGGGTCTGATCGAAGTGTATTGTCGAGAGTCGAGAACTCAAGTGCTGTGTGTGTGTGTGTGTGTGTGTGTGTGTGTGTGTGTGTGTCTGTATGGGCATGTTGTAGAGGCTGAGGAGCGGTGGGAATCAAAGCATCAGGAGGGGCATGGGGTTGAGCCCACAGACGTCCACGCTGCAGGGCGCCGTGGAACATGTGATGGGGATGAGCCCCCCCCCCCCCCCAGCACCCCACCCCCCCTGCCCACACACCCGCCAAACTGTCCTTTTGACCCAGATCTCCCACACCTCCTCCACCCTCAGCCCCCTCGTCTCTTCTCTCTTTCTCTTTCTTCTTCCGCCGTCTCTCACTCTTTTTTCTCTCTTCTTCTTCTTCTTCTTCTTCTTCTTCTTCTTCTTCTTCTTCTTCTTCTTCTTCTTCTTCTTATTTTCCTCCTCCTTCTTCTTCCTCTTCTTCTTCTTCATTCTTATTTATTCCTTTTCCTTTCTTCTTCTTTCTCCTTCTTCTTCCTCCTTTTTCTTCTTTCCTTCTTCCTTCCTCTATCTTCTTCTTTCATTCTCTTCCTTGCTTCTTCTTCCTCCTTCTTCCTTCTTTTTCTTCGTTCCTTCTTCCTTCCTTCCTTTTCCTTCTTCTTCTTCTTCTTCTTCTTCTTCTTCTTGCGCCACATCCGTCGGATCCCGTTACGCCGTCCGGCCACGAGCCCCAACAGGCCGCGGTGCAAACAGAGCCCGGAGTTAATGTAACGAACGCAAGAATGTCACCTCTCGGGTTTGAAAATGGCCGCTGAGTGTTAAGTGACCGGAGGAAAAACACGGCGGCAGAGATAAATAGAGAGGAAGACGGGAGGGATGGAGTGGAAAGAAGGAAAATGCAGTGAATGGGGGTGAATATGCATTTACACTCACCGTGTATTTTTATGAAAAATGCATGTTTTAACATGAATGTCGCCTCTCGGCTACAGCTGAGTCTTTCTCTCTGGAAAAAAAGAGAAGAAAAAAAAGACCTGTCATGACGCCACTTGTTATTTACACCTCAGAGATTTTCCAGTTAATCATATCATTATTGGATTGAAATGGAGAGAAAAAAGAGATGGAAGAAGATAAAAGGAGTGATGACGTTTATATCGGTTAATGCTGGAAGAAAAAAGGGAGTGTAAATATTTGGTTTCCACAGGTGTTGCTGAGACAATTAGATGGGTTGCTGCATGTTGCACAATAAATATGAATAGTAGATCAAAGAGGATTGTATTCCTATTATATTTCAACTGATAAATGATATGCATGATAACAACAATTGAATCAATTTCTAATGCCTGTTTTCACAGAATAAAACTGATATATTTTATTTTAGTTTATGTGATCGTCACCAAATTATCGTTTATGAGTACAGAAAATAATTCAGCTTTAGCTAGATCTTACATTTTGTCAACTCTTGTCTGTAACAGACTATTCATATTTGTATATAGAAATGTGATGTATAGAAATGCTGTTTGGGCCAAACATGACTTAATAATAAATAAATAAAGTCATAAAGAAGGCCATGTTCACAGCCACTGGAAATGACGGTCAGCTTGACATCCGCTTCAGTTCTTCTCATGAACCTTTTTAAGGTCTCTGTTCTACCTCCTGTGTCATCCCACTACATCAACAAAGCTTGAGGTCAAAGGTCACCTCAGTGGCATCAGCCAGAGGTTGCAACGATTTTTGGTTGGCTGTTTTAACTCGTGTGAGGTGATTAAGTCAAAATATATTAAAGGGTATTTCCCCTACAACCAATCACAAACAATGATATATAGATTTTTTTTAAAACAGCTTGATTTTGCCTAAAGAGAGCTGTAAGCCTGTAACGTAAAATCACCAATATGTCCGGTAGATGCTCAGAATCCCCCAATGTGTTATAAAACATATTACGGGATACTTTCTGTCGACCAATAGGGTTTATTTTAAGGAAAAAGTCGTAGTCGGCGAAAATTAGTCAGCATTTCTTTCTTAATTGGGGAGAGGTGAGAAGAGAAAAAGACTGAATAAAACATCTGTATCTGCGAAGAGTAAACTACCCACTGACGTTCTGTCACGGATGAACTGAGCCGATAGATAAAATGTAGACATTCAAGATATTATGAATGGCTAGATTAAACAGAGACATGAAGAGGTGTGGCTTTTCACCTCCATGGGGAATTTCTCATATCATGGGCAGTTTCTTTGGAGAGATTGGAAAGAAAAACAAAACAAAAGAAAGGGGCCAAGTGTCCCCCCGCTATAAAACAGTATCCTCCCCTAGCTTTAAAATGTTTGAAATCCAACAATATGATCAGAAAAAGAAGATAAATATCAGTAAATATTGGAGCAAATAAAGTCTCATAGCGTCCTAGTGGGCCTGGTAAGAGGACTACAACAACTTGTTGCATTAGTTATATAAAATTAATTAAAATGCTTTTTTTTTGCTTCACAATCTGCACGCATTTCAGGAAAACAAGGGAAACTGTATTGGGGGGAAAAAAGTTTAATTATCTCACAACATCTTTCGCTTTAAGACACGTAGATCTTGAATGCTGACGCTGATCAATGAGGCTGAGAAGGACAGGGACCTCTGGGAGCTATAGGCTCCAAGAATGTGTTGTGAATTTACAAAGGAGCACAAGAGTGTTGAAATAAAGCCCCAAAATCACAACATGAAAGAGGTTAGAAAAAAAAATATATATTTTTCTTTCTTTCTGTGTTGTTAGTATTGAGCATCGAGGGGGAGGGAGGGGAAGAGAACAGGGAATGGAGAGCAGTATATCATTTATATGAACATTTAAGTCGTTGTTTGACCTGTGAAAGGGCAAACGACTGGCCCCTCTGAGTCTAGCAGACTTCCAAAAACCCAAGACAAACTGTTTAGGTTCTCTGAACTGCTCTAAATCATCAGAAGAAGAGACGTGACCCTCTGAATTCTTGAGTGTTTTGAAGGCGGCAGGTTCAAGTAATGGTATCCGACAATTAATATTCACTGAATGAGCATCTTAACATGAGTAACCCATGATGCATCATAGATTATATATGTGTGGTGAAAGGTCAAGAGTCTATAGTCAATATGTATTTAATATAAATGTATAGTTGCACACCAGCATGTACAATTTGCAGGCATTAGTCGAGCTGGTGGTCTTTTGTTCAGTTTTTATAAGTTATTTGCTTCGTTTCTCAATTGGCTCATGTGTGGAACGATACTGCCCTCTAGTGGTCAAATAGTGTCAATGCAGTATTTAAACAAATGTAATGATGCTTTTGGGGCTCAAATGAAAAATTGCTGATTTGCTAGACTAATCTAGAGGTAATGATTAATTAAATGAGTGCACATATTTTAGCTGATTCTAGAAGCAAATGTAGCTCTAATATGATAAATGATTACTATTGTTTTGTTGTAGGGTTATAATGCTAAAACACATTGAATAAAGTAAACTGGAATATGATCAGTCAGCTCATTTTATGCAGCCAGATTGTATCACTTTATTGCGATATAAAGCTTTCAAAAACAACAATCTTAGTTGTTCTCATGCTGTGCTTTATAGAAGGGGCTATACAGCATTTGTATAGGTTATTTTCAATACACTGTCAGAGACGACATGTTCATACACAAAGTAAATGTGTATGAACTGCCTTTTACGTCTAGTATGTGTGTCGGTATGCCCACTAATCTGAAAACAAGTCTCACATGATCACAGTAAAACAAAGAGTCCATGTTAAAATATCATGTATCAGCGCAACTTGAATAATTCAAAAGTGTAACAGTTACACCTGGACAATATGTGGGTGACAGCTATAGCATGTCTGCAGCGCCATATATATATATATATATATATATATATATATATATATATATATATATATATATATATATATAATTATTTATTTATACATATGTATACATACATATGTATGTATTTATTTATGTACATATATATTTATTTATTTATACATATACATATGTATGTATACATATGTATATGTATAAATATATATATATAATATATATGTATATGTATAAATAAATATAAATATAAATAAATAAATATAAATATATAAATATATATATATATATATATATATATATAACACCAAAATGTGTTTTTTTCAGATACAATTTTATAAAATATAAATGCGTTTATTTTGCAAAAGCAAATCCAAAAGTAGTTTGTTATTTAGTTTTTACGGCTTTTACTCGGCTTGCTCCTTTAATGAAACCGCTTTACGACAGTCGCCACGACACTACTCACTTACTTTACGACTCTCTTGGAGGCTGATTCAAAATGGAGTAGGGTTTACAGGCACTAATCCCAGCCTAACCGAATAGCTTCACAGTCGTAGTATTACTTGTTTCTTACAGAAACCGGTTGTCGATTTACTATATAAATAAAACTACGAGCCCCGGTAAAAAAATGACAGAAGAAAAGAAGTCCAGCTCTCTCGGCTTCTTTTCGAGCTACGACGATCTGAGCGACAGCAGCGATGGCAGCGACTCCGACGAGGAGGGGGAAAGTCGGAAGAAGAAAGCCGGGACGGACGCCGCTGGGAGCGGAGCCCAGTCCTCCCAACACGGCACCAAGCGAGCCGCCGGCGGAGCTCCGCTCCCCAAACCCGACGAACTGTTCGGCTCCGTGTCCAAGCCCGCCTTCCTCTACAACCCGCTGAACAAGGAGATCGACTGGGAGAGCCTCACGGTCAAAGCTCCCGAGGAGGTACGAAAACACAAGTTAATGCAACTTAACGTCTCGCAGTTGACGTCACCGGTAGCCCCGGTGTGAACGTGTGGGACGTGACACCTCACCGGATTAACGGTAACCGATATTCGTTAATAAAAAATGCTTTAAAAAAAAAGGGGGCCGGTGCGATGGGTATTTAAAGACATCCACATTTACGTGATGTCTTTGAACGCGTCACGTTACGGTGGATTACGAGCTGTCAGGACATCGGATCGGCGGTGTCATCGTTACACGATACGTTTGAACTCTTGCCATCCTGTGTGTGTGTGTGTGTGTGTGTGTGTGTGTGTGCGTGTGTGTGCGTGTGTGTGTGTGTGTGTGTGTGTGTTACAATTACCATTGCACGCCGAATAGTGTCAGCAATGGTTGCCCGTGACGTCACTCTGAAACGGATGAGCACCACACAGGTATTCACTTTGAAGGATGGATCTCGTATTGCATCGTAATAACGTGGTCGTACACCAAAGCTGATCAATAGTTGGTACGGTATGCTGATTATGTAAATGAGTGATGATGATGAAGATGAAGTACATGCTGTGAATTCCTCAGTTGTAGCTCTGCAGTGTGCAAAGCAGGTGGCGTGCAGCAGGTGACTCAAGGATGTATTTGTGTCATTATGCAACAAGGATAATCAGCTGTTGGACATTTGTAAACAATGCATACACATGACAAAACAACAACAACAGTAGTTTATAGTCCATGTAAAACCAAAACAATGGCACGTCTCTTTTACCCATATGAGACGTGGGACTTAACTTTGACGCGTCAGCATCTATTTTAAAGAGTTAATTAATACCTGTTTTCTTTCACATATTGATGAGAAAGTTTCAAGTTATTTTATATTACAGCAGTTTTTGTCAATCACATTGTTAGGTCTATGAAGTTATTTAAAAAAAAGTGTATATCTGCACCCAGATTAAAATAGTGCCATGGGAGCTATTCAGCTATTATATCAAGGATAAAGGACATCAAAGTATAAATATAATGTAGCACACTGAATAGTAAAATTGCAGCAGTAAAATATAGGAATATAACATTATAAAAGGAAGGACAATGCTGTGGTCGACAATTCTAATAAGTCACATGTATAAACTGTGTACAGGTTCTGCAGTAATGTAGTAAAAGGTCATTATAGAACTAGAAATAGTAAAATTAAACGATTAGACTAAATAACTGGACTGTAATGTGACCCATTGATTCCAAATCAACGTCATGAATTATTACAAGACTCGACAAATGAGACCTGCTCTTCATGTTGGATTGAAGTCCAACATTATTATGTCGTTTTTTTCGTTGATACTTCTGTAAATATTAGTTTCATATCCACACGATAAATGGACTATACAACTATACTATACAATAATATATAACTATACAATAATATATATATATATATATATATATGTGAACAATAATATAAACAATACTATTAGTATTGAATAAAAATACAAAATACTATATTAATAAAAATACTGTATAAAAATACAGATTTTTTTTTTTTAATTTTCTTTATTAATAGTTGCTTTAGCTCTCAGGATTTCCAGGTAGATTTCCTGGAAAATATCTGTAGTTTTATTCTTACCGAATTGTTGACAGTAGATCTGCAATTAACTAAATATGTTCATTTTTTTAATCGTGTTGATTATAATATTATTATTATTATTATTATTATTATTATTATTATCATCATAATCATACATCCTGTTTTTTTTTTCCTGTGCCGCTTGAAGCCCGCCAGAGATTTCAAGCCATGGAAGAGCAACGCCGTGCCCCCTCCGGAGAGCTACACCCCGGAGCCCGAGAAGAAGAAGGGCCCCCCTCCAGGCATGGACATGGCCATCAAGTGGTCCAACGTGTACGAGGACAACGGGGAAGACGCACCGCAGCCGTTCACCGGCAAGGCCCGCTTCCTGCCCACCGAGGAGGAGCTCCCGGAATCAGGTCAGCCTCCTCTTTTTACGCTCTTTTCGACGTGTATCAAGTTTAAAACCCAACACACTAATAACTAAATCCGTTTTTTTCTTCTTTTAAGAAAAAGTTCTGTGCATGCAGATTTTTACCATTTAAAATATATATATATATATATATATATATATATATATATATATATATATATATATATATATATATATGTGTGTGTGTATATATATACAGTTTATATATATAATATATATTAAAAAGTTCTGTGCATGCATATTTTTACCATTTAAAATAAATATACTGTATATATATATATATATATATATATATATATATATATATATATATATACACACACATATTATATATATATTATAAATATGTGTGTGTGTGTGTATATATATATATATATTATATATATGTGTGTGTGTGTGTGTGTATGTATATATATATATATATATATATATATATATATATATATAGACTGTGTGTGTGTGTGTGTATATATATATATATATATATATATATATATATATATATATATATATATATATATATAGACTTGCATATGTGACCAGCTAGTTTTTACATGTTCCATTCACACACCGTTGACACAGCTACGAGGAGCATTTCAGGTTTAAGTGTCTTGCTCAAGGACACATCGACTAGGGCAGGGATTGAACCGCCAACCCCCTGATTGGAAGACGGACCTTCCCCTGACAAGCCTACAAGCACAAGCTTCTTTTTTCTCTCAAAAGACTGCCTTTGCCCATTGATACGGTCTCTTGAGTAATTCAAAAATATGTTTCCCCCCCCCCCTCTCCATCCAACCCCTCCCCCCCTCCAAAATAAATCCCCAAACCAACTCTCGTTGCCGATCAGACGAGGACTCGGACAAGCTGGACTCTGCCAAGAAACGCCGAGTGGAGACCTTCAAGCAGAAGGAGAAGAGGAAGAGGGACATGGGTCAGGCGACCTCCGACAAGAACTTCGTGGAGGAGGAGAAGAGGATCCTCCGGCAAAATATCGATTGAGGCCGGAGACCCTCGATCCCGTTCCTAATTTAAATATTTTATGTCGGCTGAAAAACGCTCGCAGATATAAAAGCACAGTGGTCAAGTAGGTGGTATGCTGCGAACATGAATAGGCATTTTTTTTACCTACACGTTGACATAATTTGCAATATTATCCTAGTATTTGTTTTGTGACTGTCGGCACACTTTTAAAACTTTAGAGTTGATGACGGTCCCGCTGTTAATGTTTCAATTTGAAGAACTCAGGCTCTGGTAAAGCTTCACGGACTATTTTCCCGAAGTTTAAGGAAAATTCAGGTGTTTTACAGTCTGGGTTGTATTTTCATCGTGTGTTTTCTTCTTCTTCATCCGTCTTCGATATTACCCACCAGCCCTCTTCGTGGGGACGAGGGTTATCACAGCTTTACAACGTGCACCGGGCATTACCAAAACCAGTGGTGAGGCGGGTTTCGGTCCCAGTCTGGTCGTCACCTTCGCTTTACTTCCGAAAACGTAGTCTAGACGTCGAGGTGAAGCGAGAAGTTTAATAAACCTGCCCTGTTCTTTTTTGGTGAATACAATGTTATAACCTAATAATGACAAAGACCAAAAGTGAAACACTTGATTTAACTTTGAACACACAGGAAAACACGATAAACGCGGTTAGTTGGCTTTGCCCTCTCGTTTTGCTTTTATTTTAATGAGCTAAACTCATTAACAGTGAAGTCCAGCTGTGGTGGTTTTGCTTGGTCCGTGTCCGTCTTGTACTGTATAAAAATATATAATCACCACTGACATATGAAATATATGCGTGTTGTGTTCATACAGTGACTTTCCTAAAAAAAAAAAAAAAGTGATTAAAAATGGCTGTGAATCTGTTGAAATTAAATTACTTTTTGTTTTTTTGTTTACAACTACTTGTTCTTCCTGCTTATGACCACTAGGTGTCGCCCATGAGCTACATTAGAAACCAGTCCCTCCGTGTATGTAGGGGCGTGTGCTTCCCTTTATGTACCACCAGGGGTCAGTGTTGCGCTCTTTAGGGGGAGGTTCTCATCGCGGTTCTTTTGAACTACTCGATGCAGTCTCATGCACCTTTTGTTGCGCAACACTTTACGACATCTGTGAAAATAATGAAATAAAAACGTCTTGCATGTTTAGTATCCAAATGTTTTTGGGAACATTGTACTTTTTTTTGTTGAAAGAAATCTCATCACTGTAAACGAGTCATGATCATTTGATCTTTTTTGTTGTTGTGTTCTACTGTTTGTCATAAACCACTTGGTCAATATAAGATATTTTACTGGAGAATGATGGTTCTGTCAGTCATTTGAATTTAGTTCATTAAGGCACACTTATGAGACGATCATGCCACTATTACGCTGGCCAAAATAATACTATCTCATAATAATCGCGTAGTAATTCGTAAAATGGAATCAAAACATACCGACATCACTTTATTATACTTTTCTTTTGGAAGAAACATTTTTATTTCTTCACAGAGATAGACATCACTTTTCTTAGCAAAAAGAATTAAAAAAGTAAATATATATATACAATCAACCATAAATAAAAGATACACTTTAAAAAGCTTTACATGCCTTTCCAATTCACTTAAAAGAATATTAATATAGTGCCTTCATAGCAACGTGTGATCAAATCTTATATATTGACTTTTTTTGTCTCATTCAGTGGAAAGCAAAGTTCTAAAAACTGCCTCAATACTCTTAGTTAGAATCCAGATTATAGACTAAACATTACCAAAGTAATTCTTTGACTTTCTACGACTATTTTCAAGTAAATATAATAGTTTCCCAAGCGTTGGAAAAAAAGTACTTGGCCTAATCTGCCATTGTGGGTTGACTTGTGCAAAAAATATGCTTCTGATAAGATTCCAGCCTCCAGGTATGCGCCTCTATACCTGGTCCTGCAGCAGCAGCAGACTGATGTTATCGTCCATATTTACGCACAAATAACTCTCCGTGCTGACTGTATGAGTAATGACCAGCGAGGTCACGGCCATCGGTGTTTACAAATCTGCTGTCAGTGGCTGGAAAGTTCCCAGATAAAAGACCTTAATGCGATTCTCCATCTATAGAATCGTGGGGAAAACAACATTCCAGCTGTTGTTTTCGAGTTTGTACTCTTTTAGATAATATTATATCTACAGTGTTTGTAGAGTGTAGCCCTTTTGTATAGTAGAGCTCATGCTACCAGAAGGAACGCATTGTAATCTTTAAACCTTTATTTAACCAGGTGAGTCCCATTCAGATGAAGAAAATCTCTTCAGCAGCAACAACAAAAAAACACAAAGTTACGAGTTAAAAGAGACGTCGACATAACAGAGTTAATTTAACCCTCCTATTACCTTTGGGGTCAATTTGACCCCAAAGAAATTCATCATCACATCATTTTTTTGCTTCATATTTCATGACTTTTCCTAATGTTTTTGGGACAACCAGGAACACATAATCTTCTTTGGGGTCAATTTGACCCCAGGCTGTATTTAAAGGGCTATTTAGGTAGTCAACAAACAAAGTACCTGACACTTAAACTTGAGAAACAATATTAATTCCAATAATCTTCTCTAGGTTTTGATCACTGGGGTCAAATTGACCACCAAGGGTAAAAGGTGTTAGTAAATCTGAAGGTAACAGGAGGGTTAAGAAATATTGAAAGTTTTTGGAAAACCTGCCTGCATTTCTTTCATGTTATATTTAAAAGCAACTAAGTGCTATCAGTTATATATTAAATAAAAGAGAATATCTCGGTATACGTTACCCTCCGTACTATCGCACCACCAGTCGATAAAGTTAAAGACTCACCTCAACAATCTCAATAAAACAACAACATTTTACATTCTGTGTTCACCTGGATGTTTTTAAACTCGTGTGACTTATTAACCAAAGTGCCGGAGGAGAGGAGGAGTGTTTTGTGGTCCGGTGTGGGGCTATGAAAAGTGTCAGTCACACTAACCGTTTATCACTGTGACACCTTTACTGGCGGGTCGGGACCCCGCGATGGCCATTGAGCATTCAGGGGCCTTCACCCAGCCGGCTGCCTACAGCTGCCGCTATCTGACTTATGACATTTTCACACAGTCGGCACAATGTCGCGGCTTGTGTATGGACATTGAGTTGTGGCTGCTGCGTGGTGCTGGGGGGGGGGGGGGATAAAAGAAGAATGCTTTTCTCCTCCTTTTTTCTTTTCTTTGATAGTAGAGCCCACGGGTGCTCAGGCTTTTTGTTCGGTGACGTGCCCCCTGTGTACACCGAGTACCCCCAAACCAGCGCACAGCATGGAAGAAGATGGAATACACAGCACTGTGCCACCAGGGTCTGATTTTAAATACTATATATATATATATATATATATATATATATATATATATATATACAGTTTATTAACTTACACTCATATCTTATTGAATA
This sequence comes from Liparis tanakae, assembly GCA_036178185.1. Lineage (NCBI taxonomy): Eukaryota > Metazoa > Chordata > Actinopteri > Perciformes > Liparidae > Liparis > Liparis tanakae. Next base: position 3,691,070 of record CM070102.1, read on the forward strand.
TTTATTAAATATCTATTTTCAAAGGATTTTTTTAATTAATGCTAATTTTGAATATGTTAAAAAATAAACTCACGTACCCCCAGGAGTACACATATACGGTATACCCCCATTTCGCTTAAAGTCACAGTGCTGCTAACAAGCTAACGTATTTTCACCTCCGTCTTCAAAGATAGGTGTGTTAGCATTTGCTAAATAGCTAACGGCTTGTGGGAATGTTTTGCGTATATTTTGGTCATAACCAACACAGTTTTATGCATGAAATGTGAGTAGAATTTATCCTCGAGGAGACTTTAAGTATCTGATTGTCATTGATATTTCATTAAAAACTAACACAATGTTTATTAGGGTTGTCAAATACATTAGCAGAATGTATTTGACAACCCAAATAAAATCTTCTTCGACCGGGCCGATGACCGCGTGGCTAACGTCTAGCTAACGCAGCACCAGTTAAGGATGCCGGTTCTATGTCAACGCGCTCCCGTACTTGTCCCTGACCTTTTTTGACATCACCTCTCATTAACTTGAATAGGTAAACCAGCCGTTTTGAAGAGGTGTAAGTTTGATTAATCACTACTCCATTAAGTGGACGTGTTATTGAACTTTATAAATGACAACCAATAAATGCATTCAGCTGACGTCAACGGGACATTTTTTTCATTTCCTCTCATTGTTTAAGCAAACAGGATGTACGCCACATTTCATATTAGATTAAATGTAGCAGAAGAGGAGAACCTCTTGAATAAGTACACAGATAAATAATGGTTCTTAAATTTTCTTTGAAAGGCTTTGTGGTTCTACGAAGAACCATCACCTACTGAAGAACCATTCTGTAGTTTGAGGCACCTTTATAGGTTCTTTGAAGAACTCTTTAAGGAAATGGTTCTTTAGAAGAACCATTTTTTAAGGTTCCTTGAGACACCTTTATAGGTTCTTTGAAGAACTATTTAAGGAGATGGTTCTTTAAAGAACCATTTTGTTAAGGTTCTTTAAGATGCCTTTATAGGTTGTTTGAAGAAGTATTTAAGGAAATCGTTCTTTAATGAACCCTGGTTTGAAAGGTTCTTTGAGGAACCAGTAATGGTTCTTCTACGGCATCGACCTGAAGAACCATTTTCGCGAATCCTTTTAGGCATTTAGCTGACGTGACGAAGGCGTTCCGAGAAAGGAACGTTCCTCCGGTATCTCGGAGACGATAGGGAACAGTAGTGAGAGACACAGTCAGGATAACATGTCAGAGGTCGTCTGTTGATAAGGGTGTGTGTGTGTGTGTGTGTGTGTGTGTGTGTGTGTGTGTGTGTGTGTGCGGTCCTCTAGTCTGGCTGCTGCTCGGTAATGGAGGAGATGTTATCTGTGTGCGTTCTGTGATCTCCGCCCTTGTGCTGCTGCAGAGAGTTCTTTAAGTCAGTATTCAGTATTTTCTCTTTTCGGTGGTGATGTGTTTTTAAAGTGACACGACGGATTGTGTTTGAATGTATTTCTGAACAATCAATTAAAAAATTGCCCAAGCTGAAACTATTAATTAGTGAATTGAGTGACTGTTATTTAAAAGTATTTTTTTCAAGCATTTTGCTGGTTACAGCTTATTACATTTTATTTTTATTTTTTATTTTACAGTAAAATTAATATATTTGTGCTTATCACATAAACAGGCTATTTAGTATGGAAGCCCATTTATGACACTGTGAGAAAAAAGGACTAAATAAAGAATAATTATGAGACAACTTCTTATAATTATGACTTAGTATCTCATTTTGACTTAAATGAGCTTCATAATTTAGAGATTCAATCTTTTTTTCTGACAGTTTCTGATAGAATTGAAAACATTTAATTGATTAATAAAAAAAAAAAACATATAATGATGTGAATGAATACATAGATATTTATGCTTGTTTTCCACGTGACAATTGGGTACTCGTGCTCTTTTCTGTTATTTTGTAATATCTATTCTGCAGTCTTTGTGTTCTACTAAAAGCAATAAAGATAATGTAAAAAAAGAAAGAAAAGAATAAAAAGGTTATTGGAGCTCAATCCCATTATCTTTATCCTGAAATCTAAAAGTCTTAGTTTTAATACAACACTCACAGATGTTCCAGCCAGCATAAGCAAACATAATATTTAAGGTTAATATGGCAGCTATCTCAGCCAGGTGTTTCAAGATAAGAGTGTATCTGTGTTCACCTCAAACACCAGGATTTGCCTTTTATTATAGTTTTTATGATATGAACTTGTTTGACTTTGATACCATGATCGCACCGATGCAGAAAATCACATTTATTTGTCAACATATTTAAAATTGTATTCCTAAAGCTATGAGATAAAAACCTAACTTACAAAAATGAACAACTTTTTAAAAAAAGACACTGACGTGGAGGCACAATAAGAGCTCCTCTTAGATGTTTTCTTTCTTCAATAGTAAAATATGAGTGAATAGCTATATGACAATAACGGCCCTTGGCAACGCTGCTCTTACAGGGACCATCAAGCCTGATTTATACCCTGAGAAAGAGGCTTGTGTCCAGGGACATAAATTTAGTTGCGGTGTGCGTTGAGAAAAATGGGAAGGCCCATAAACCAGCCGGGAGAGAGAGAGAGAGAGAGGCAGACAGAGAGAGAGAGAGAGAGAGAGACAGAGAGAGAGAGAAGGAACAATGGGCAGCCATCAGGGGAAGAGACCCAACAGCTGCGAAGCCCAGCATCCCAACACACTCACGTGCACCCACATATACACTTATATTATCTTTCGCTCACTCACTCTCTCTCTCTTTTTCACACATATACACACACACACACACACACACACACACACACACACACACACACACACACACACACACACACACCGTATTCCTCTTTATACACTTGTCGACCCGGCCATCTGACAGGGGGCCAGCTGAGCAGATGTTCTACCACTGCCTTCACAAAGGCTACAAGTTACTGGTGGAGGACAAGAAGAAAGAAAGAAAGAAAGAAAGAAAGAAAAGGGAAACACTTACTAAATCTGAGTCAGCGTGCAAATCTCTTTTTGTGCATTTTTTGTGAATTTTGTGTGAACATTTTGTGCTTTGTGTGTGCATTTTGTGTTTCTTGTGTGCATTCTTTGTGCATTTTGGTTGTTTTTTTGTGTGTATTTTGTGTGTATCTTGTGTGTATTTTGTGTACATTTTGTGTGTATTCTTTATGCCTTTGTTTTGAATTTGTTGTGTATTTCTTGTGCATTTTTTGTGCATTTATTTGCATTTTTTGTGCATTTTTTGTTTTAATAAACTTATTACGTCTCTATTTTATGGCATGCCAAATGTTGTTGTTTTTTGCCGGGTTGACACTTATGAAAGATGTGTATCTGAGAAGTATTGTAAAGAAGCCAGATTACTTTCAGATAAATGATAGTATAATGACAGTAAGTATGACATCATTCATGCAAGCAGCAATATAACACAGCAAAATATATCACATTACAATCCCTCAAATTGAAATGCAGATTTACTACGATTTAGTGAACCAAAACCCCACAGCACAACGGCTATTGGTTACTGACAGAATAAATATACAATAAAATATGTAGGAATCAATCTATCTAAAGTTATAATATCAGCATCTATTATGATTATGTGTAGTCCAGAAAGATTCTGGACCTGAAGCCCCGTTGGAGTTACAGCTGGCAAGTTTCTGCACGATTTCGTAATTTTTTGGTCCCCGTGATGACGAGCATTAGGAATAACAATGTAGAAAGTATAAATATGGTTCTGCTACACTGAGACCGTTTCATGACTAGTTCCTGACAGTAACTTTAAATAAAGCGCCTCCACATTCGACCCACGTGCAGCATTTCCTATAAATGTATTCAGTGTATAGCACCACCTCTTAGACGTGTGCACACATGTACATGTACATGCAGGTACTAAGAGACAACGCAGGTACAATATCACGGGAAAAAAAAAATCTAATTATCGTAGGAATACGAGACATTTGCGGCACAAAAAATAGATAGTTTTTATTTTATTTTTTAAAGATATTACTCATGCCCTGGCAGCGAATGTGTCCAACACGTCAGCTGGTGGTCCTCTCTCTGTGACACACACGCACATACACACACAAACACACACACTCACACACACACACACACACACACACACAGACACCATGCAGCCTCTACAGGTTTTGACCTGTAGATGAATGCTCAGACAGGGTCTAGTCAGTGAGATGTGGAGGCGGACCTAGGCGTCAGGGGGGGGGGGGGGTTGGCTGCAGAGCAATAACAGATGCTTATCGTGTTTTAGTTTTTACTGAGGGTGGTATAGTGGCTGTGTGTATGTGTGTGTGTGTGTGTGGGGGGGGGACATGATGCCAGGAGGGGTGCAATGGAGTCGGGTGCAGTCAAAGAGAGAGAGAGAGAGGGGGACGAGGGAGGCCTTCCTTTGTAAAATTCAAAAAAACAACAACAAAACTGAAAAGTAAATAAATATGAATCTTTATCGACTGATCTGGGCCATACGCATACTTTCTGTATATGATTCCAAGCATTAAAACATTTTTCATTTTGCATCCAAACCCCCGAGGTCGCCCATGCCCTGTTCCGACAGAGAGCCGACACGCTGCAGCTACGATTGCGCAATCTGCATGTCTTATGCTTATTATTGTCTTACGGTCACCGCTGTCATATTTATATTGGTATGAATTGTTATGGCGTGCGGAGAAAATGTTGCTCTTTTATGTATCGTACTTATATACAGTATATCACTACCGTTCAAACGTTTGGGGTCACCCAACGAGACCATTTTGTGTTTTCCATGAAAACTCACTTTTATTTATCCAATGAATTGCAAAATGAATATAAAATATAGTAAATACATTGACAAGGTTAGAAATGATGATTTTTATTTTAAATATGAATTGTGTTCTTCAGACTTCAAGCTCAAAAGGAAGGCCAGTTGAAAAGCTTCTCCGACCAGCATAACTGTTTTCAGCTGTGCTAACCTAACAAAAGGGTTTTCTAAAATTCTACCCCTCCGTTAGTCTTCTAAGGCGATAACACAATGTGCCATTAGAACACTGGAGATGGGCCTCTATACAACCGTGTAGATATTTAATTTGTTTAAACAGGTGTTTCAACCTAGAATAGTCATTTACCACGTTAATAATTTATAGAGCGCATTTCTTAATAATTTAATGTTATCTTCATTCCAAAAACATGCTTTTCTTTGAAAAATAAAGACATTTCTAAGTGACCCCAAACTTTTGAACGGTAGTGTATATATATAGTTTGTGATCAGATTCAATATTCATAAAGGACGTCCACATCCTCCTCTTCTCTGTGAAAGCCAAAATAAACCTCAGGAACACGGAGGCGTCTTTATTCTGGATTAAGATTATTAAACGTGTTTTCTTTACGCTGTAAAGTATTTAAAAACATCACCGGCGTCTCTCTTCTTGTTCTTATGATTCATATTTCTTATTAATAAGATAAATCCGAGTTAAATCCAGAGCTTTGTAAACGTATCTGCTGTCTCTAACCCGATGCACTGTGTGGATATTCCAGCCCAGGTTATTAATTGATTATTGATCATAAGGAGGAGGGTTTTTTGGCAGTTGGAATCCTTTTGAAGACAATGTGTTTCTGGTTATTGTTCTTCGGTTCTCGGCGTGAAGCCAGATTAAAGCTTCATGTCGTGACTTGCGTGTTGCATCTCGTACTCATGTTAATATTATTTACCTCCGCGTGTCTCCAGGGCTGCAGGTCGGTCTGGAGGAGGAAGGCCTCGCGGAATATCTCTTCAGTTATTGTTTTAATAAAATGTATAAGAAGTGAAATACAGCGATTGAAATGGATAACGGGCTGAATGTGGTCCATGATGTTCAAATCCAACCTGAAAGCTCCTTCTCCTCTTCTCCTCTGGTCCTCCACCCTTCTTCTCTGGTCCTCCACCCTTCTCCTCTGGTCCTCCACCCTTCTTCTCTGGTCCTCCACCCTTCTCATCTGGTCCTCCATCCTTCTCCTCTACTCCTCCATCCTTCTCCTCTGTTCCTCGATCCTCCTCATCTGGTCCTCCATCCTTCTTCTCTGGTCCTCCACCCTTCTCATCTGGTCCTCCATCCTCCTCATCTGGTCCTCCACCCTTCTCATCTGGTCCTGTGGTCCTCCATCCTTCTCCTCTGGTCCTCCATCCTTCTCATCTGGTCCTCCATCCTTCTCCTCTTCTCCTCTGGTCCTCCATCCTTCTTCTCTGGTCCTCCACCCTTCTCATCTGGTCCTCTGGTCCTCCACCCATCTCATCTGGTCCTCCATCTTTCTCCTCTGGTCCTCCATCCTTCTCATCTGGTCCTCCATCCTTCTCATCTGGTCCTCCATCCTTCTCATCTGGTCCTCCATCCTTCTCATCTGGTCCTCCATCCTTCTCCTCTGGTCCTCCATCCTCCTCATCTGGTCCTCCATCCTTCTCCTCTACTCCTCCATCCTTCTCCTCTGTTCCTCGATCCTCCTCATCTGGTCCTCCATCCTCCTCATCTGGTCCTCCATCCTACTCATCTGGTCCTCCATCCTTCTCATCTGGTCCTCCATCCTTCTCCTCTTCTCCTCTGCTCCTCCATCCTTCTCCTCTGGTCCTCCATCCTTCTCATCTGGTCCTCCATCCTCCTCATCTGGTCCTCCATCCTTCTCCTCTGGTCCTCCATCCTTCTCATCTGGTCCTCCATCCTTCTCATTTGGTCCTCCATCCTTCACAATCACATTCATTGCATTATTTGTGTGGTTTACTCAACTCTGTAACACCCGTGGTGTTCGCCATGAGAAATAAATGTCAAAACACTAGATTATGTCCATTCATCGGATACTAAACAGCCCCCACCCCCCTGCCACACACACACACACACACACACACACACACAGTTTTCAGTAATTACAAGACATGTAGACACTGTGTAGGTATTTGAGTTTAAGTATATCTTGCAGCTTCTAAGTCGAGGCAACGAGCAAAAGAAACGTCTCAAGGTTCAAGCGAAGTGTGTTTCATTCCTTTTCTCCGCTGTCTCGGAGTCTCTCGGAGTCTCTGGGATGTTGGGCCTGCCAGCGCAGACGAGGGGGTCAGAGAGGAGAGGATTACTCAAGATACACTTCAGATAAAAGTGTCAGCCCGAGAATCGGCAGCGATCCATCACGTGGGCCCGGCTGTGCTTTTTTTTTTTTTTTTTTAGGTTGCCGTCGCCATCGGAGGATGAAAAATTGCCTTTGAAGTGTAATAATGAAGATGAAACTATGCGAAGAAAGAGCAATTCGTCAAGATATGTATGCGATACTGCTCATTTGTGAACTGGTAAGAGAGGTTGGAAGATGTATGTTTATATATATATATATATATATATATATATATATATATATATATATATATATATATATATATATATAAATATATAATATATATATATATATAATATATAATTATTATTTTCTTTATTATTTTTCTTTATTTTATATTAATTGTCTTATTTATTTGATTATAATAATTTAGGATAGGATTATATAAGCATGTTTAGCTTCTACTTATACCTTTTCAGTCTTTCTGTTTTGTATATTATATTTATAGAATACTATTGTAGTGTATTGTAATGATTGACTGAATAAAATACACAACAACAACAACAACAACAACCACAACAATGATGCCGAGCTACAAGAGGGTCGAGCACCACAGTTGTTTTTTGACTCCATTTGACAACTTCATTTTCACAATAAAAGCTTCATCCAAATTGCAATGCATTGCTTTAAAAATAAAACTATACTCCAAAAGATATAAAGTACTTTAAACTCCATCTTGATACGTGAACAGACTGCTGACGTGTTATTACATCATAATAGGCTACATTTCATTTGTCGTACATTTTAACTGATATTTTTTTACTTTTTCTTTAGTATAACCTTACACCATAACTTTAAGTCACAGATACTTTATGCTTTGATGTCTGAAACTGAATTCATTTTCAAAATATGTTTTGATTATTATTGACCTGTTACTGAGATTTTAAATGTGTTTTTATGACTCATCAACATTATTAATAGTATAATTGTTGATTTCATGAACCTTTATTGATGACATAAAGGGATTTTCAACAACCTGCAAACGTAGAGGTTCTTCATCGCTTAGAGCCACAGGTTATAACAATGTTGCACATTAATTAAAATACAACTTTTTTCTTTCTTCAAGTCATTTTCAATCCAAAAATATCATGTTCAGGATCTCTATGGAGCATCAATACACTTTATGTTGTTTTAAATATGCTCTGCGGGTAATTCATCTGCAAGGTCTCTGAACTTTGAGCTGGGAAAAAAAAAGAAGGGGAAAAAAAAAGAAAAGCCAAATATCTGCAAACATGAGGAGGAAGGTGGGAGAGAGAGAGAGAGAGAGAGAGAGAGAGAGAGAGAGAGAGAGAGAGAGAGAGAGGAAAACAGGGGGAGGGCAAAGTGCGTGTGGAGCAGAGGGGGGGGGGGGAGAGGGAGAGAGAGGGGGAGAGAGAGAGAGAGAGAGAGAGAGAGGCGGTGCTGCGGCTAAAGCGCAGTGAGCCCCGGTGCAGTGAGCGAGGCGACGGTGCGGAGGTGACAGCGGAGAATGGAGAGGAGTCCGTCCGCCCGGCGAGCTTTGACCGCGGCGAGCGAGGAGAACCCACTCGGCCCTTCCGTCCTCCCGGAGCCCTCGTGCTGAGAACGAACAGAAAAGAAAGGAGAAGAAGAAAAAACAACCGGGAGGAATTTAAACTGGTGGCAAAGGAAAGGAATGGCTGATCCTCTGCGGAGGACTTTACTAGCGAAACTCCGGGGGAAGAAATCCAAGAAAGGAGCAGCGACGGTCGGCGGCGGCGGCGGCGGCGGCGGCGGCGGCGGACACTGCTGCTCCACCGCGGCGGCGGCGGCGGCGGCGGCGGCCAACGGGGGCCGAGCAGGTAAAGAAAAAGTTTCGCAAACGCAGCTGCGCGACCCCGACGAGGCTCTCCCGGTAGTCGCGCTCGCGGGGCCGGATTGCACGGCGGAGAGAATGAGTACGTACGAGAATTGTGTTGACGGGGCGGCGGTTGTAGCCCCGGAGAGGCGCGCTTCTTCTGCTTCTTCTTCTTCTTCTTCGGCGGCGGCGGCGGCGGCGGAGTTGTCCGGCGCGCGTCCCCAGGAGCGGAGCGGTGGCGGCGGGGGGGGCAGGGTTCGGGTTAACGAGGAGCTCCCGGGGGTCTCACTTCAAAGAGATGTGCGCGGCGGCGGCGCTGGGGGGCACGGGTGCGGGGATGCCGATAGGAGCCACCGGGGGCCCGGTTCCGCCGCGTTGTGTGCGGGACCGCATGTCCAGAGGAAGCGCTACGTCTCGGTGCCGCGGCAGTGCAGCGTCGGGGACTCCATCGGGTTCGGGGACAACTCGAACCACGTTTTGCACCACCGGGCGCAGGTGGAGCCGCACGCGCACGGGCACGGGCTCGGTAAACCACCAGAGGGCCGAGCCTCCGCATCCACCGCCGCCGCCGCCGCCGCTGTTGTTGTTGTTGTTGTTACCGGCGATGGCACGGAGCCCCGGGTGGACGGAGCACCCTGCCGCCGGCACGCGGCCGCAGCGGTGGCCGTGCACGAGCACAACGCCAACCGGAGCGTTGACAGCCTCCTCCAAACTTCGGAGACGAGCGCGCGCGTCCGCGCCCGCGTCCGCGCCGAGCCTCCGGAAGACATCGTCATCAGAACCATCGAGAGCTACGGGCCCGAGTACGCAGGCGACTTCAGGGGCACCGCGGGTGGTCCGCAGAGCCCGACCTTCTTCCCCACGCAGTTAGACATCTGCGACATCAACGTGGCGTCCCTGTGCGCCACGGCGGAGTCCCTCCGGTACACCCTGGGTAGCGAGGATGAGGATTATTACGACAACGAAATATTGCCCTTTTACGAATCGATCAGAGCCAAAGGGGACGGGGAGCGAGAGATGGCAGAGCCGCCGCAGCCGGGTCAGGGTAAAGAACATCTGGATGGCGGCAACAGTGCACAGGAAACGGACCGGCTCCGGGTGCAGCTGAAGGAGGCCTACTACCTTCTCATCAACGCCATGAACGACATCAACCTGGACGCGCAGCAGACGAGCGGCGGTCCGACGGAGCGGCGGGCCGCGTCCTCCTGCAGCAGCCGCTCCAGGGACAGCCTGTGCTCCAGGTTGTCCGCCAAAAACATGGACAGCGACTCCTGGTCCTCGGGGGGCGACCGCAGCCCCCAGCAGGTGTCCGACGCCGACTCGCTGCTCTGCGGCGGCGAGAACCTCGAACCGGGCCTCGGCGGCGGCGCCAGGCCGAAGAGTAAGAGCTTGGCGAACCTGTGTCCGATCGGGAGAAGGCCGGCTTTGCGGCGCTCCGCTAGCGAGGGAGCCGTCGGGCGGTCAGGCGGACCCTCGCCGGGCGTTCGGAACCCCGGAGGTCCGGAGAAAGGCGCCGCGGAGACGGGGGGAGCGGCCCGGGGTCGGTCGGAGCCGCCGGGACCCGGCGCCGACGAGATCCTGCCGCGAGGCGCGGGCGAAGTCGACGGGAGCGGCGGCTCGGCCGACAGCCTGGCGGGTTCGTCTTCGGACGGCGTCGGCGACGGCGACGCGTCGGCCAATCGGGGCGAGCGGGAGCCGGTGGCCGGCGCCCGGGTCCGCTCCTCCTCCGTCAGCAAAGGTCACGGGGTCACCGTCAACAAGATGCAGGAGTGGATGCACAGGGGCCGCCTGCTGTCCTCGGAGATGAAGCAGCGCATCGAGGGCTCGGCGCCGCCCCCCCGCGGCGGAGGACAGAACCAGGACCCCCCCGCCGGGGCGAAACCGACCTCCGTCCGAGGGGTCAAATGTGTCAAGGTCAAGTCGCCGCAGCATCAGCATCAGCAGCCAGGTAGGACGGCGTCATCAACTCCCCCGTGGATCCTCTGAATCAGAGACTTCTCCTCCTTCTCTCCTCCGTCATCCTCCTCCACTCCATGGTAGAAACTCCGTCTGGTGGCGGTCCATCCTGCACTCTTCCTCCTCCTCCTCCTCCTCCTCCTCCTCCTCCTCCTCCTCCTCCTCCTCCTCCTCTTCTGGACGCAAAGCAAAGGGATGAGCAATCTCGGCCCTCTTTGCTTTCCTTTTAAAAAAATAGTTTTTTCTTCTAACCGGTGGCGGGTTTTGTCTTTCACACTAATTTTGGTGCATTTTTTTTTTTTTTTAACACAGAATTAATATCACCATCAGGTTTGTATCGCTCACAGTGTCGTTCAGTAACAACTAACTCTCTCTCTCTCTCCTCTGTGGGGCGTTGCCATGGTGGTTGCCATGGTGGTTGTCATGGTGGTGGGTCGGTTTACGTGTTGGTGGATGACTTGTGAATCATGTTTAACACAGCCATGTTTAACAACATTTTCCTGATTTGATGTGTTTTGGGTATGTGGTGGGGAAAAAAAAGAAAAGAAAACATCTGTGTCACGACACCGGTGACGTCGCGCGGTACCACGAGGGTTTGTTTACGTGCGATCTAAACGCGAGAGATCGCCGGGGATTAGTCGTGAGACGTACGCTACCCTTCAAAAGTTTGGGGTCACTTAGAAATGTTCATATTTTTTTTAACGAAGATAACATTCAATTAATGAGAAATACACTCTATACATAGTTAATGTGGTAAATGACTATTCTAAATAAAAATTTGTTGTCTCTACAGAGGCGTATAGAGGCCCATCTCCAGTGTTCTACTGGTACATTGTGTTATCGCCTTAGAAGACTAGCAGAGGGGTAGAAAACACTTGAAAAGCCTTTTTATGTGAGCGCAGCTGAAAACAGTTATGCTGGTGAGAGAAGATATAAAACTGGCCTTCCTTTGAGCCACAAGTTTGAAGAACAAAATTAATATTTCAAATGAAAATGATTATGTATAACCTTGTCAATGTCTAGAATATATTTTATATTCATTTTGCATTTCATTTGATAAATAAATGTGTGAGTTTTCATGGAAAACACAACATTGTCTGGGTGGGTGACCCCAAACTTTTGAACGGTAGTGTACGTCGGGTTAACCGAGTTGACGAAACAATCTCACCACAACCCCCGTCCCGTAGCTTCCAATAATACCTCATTCATGTTGACTTAAATATTGACACTAATGACCACTTATTATACACATTTAATCGCATTTACATGCAATACTTTATATGATACAATAACATAATAACCACTGTGTGTCGTGGGTGGGTTCCCTACATGAATTGCTCCTTTTGTCCTGAACTGACTGCAAAGCGTCGCCTAATTTAAATCACAGGATTCGTGTGTGTGTGTGTGTGTGTAAACTTGTGTATTGACATTTGTTGCACGCACAATGTGGAAATGGATCAAAAGACATGCCACCACCTTTTTTTTGTTATTCTACTGCTTTGTGAGGAAATGGATCAATGAGATGTCACCACCTTTTTTTATTCTACTACTCCGTGTCTCTATGTGTGTGTGTGTGTGTGTGTGTGTGTGTGTGTGTGTGTGTGTGTGTGTGTGTTGTTCCGACCGTGTTTCCCGGGGTAAATCGATGGCGTGCCATGTGGCTAGAAATAGAGCGTGATCTCCGAGGCCGCCGCTGTGTGTTTGACTTCCAGCTGTAACTTGGCTCGACATCGCTCCCCATCTTTTACCACTCGAGCTCTCTCCTCTTGCCATGTTGTATTTCAAATAAAGATAGGATATTCAGTTTTTGTTCCAAGGTCTCTTTCCTCAACTCAATTCTCATTTTTTCCCCCATTTTCTCCCAGCTTTCCCTTCTTTATCCCCACTGAACATTTCCACAGCTGTGGCCAGAGGAATCCAAGAAGGGTAGAGAAGCCACTGCAGTGTTTCTCTGTGGTAGTGTGTGTGTGTGTGTGTGTGTGTGCGTGTAAGGGGGGGGGGGGTTGGGCTGTCATGTTGCCTTCCTCCCCAGTCGTTTGTCGTTTGCTCCGGACAGCTCCCCTGGTAACTTGCATTTTAAAGAGACCCCGGATCGAATATTTAGGATGCCATTCCCGTTGTTTAACTTGTTTGCGTTGTGTCACTTAATTCCTTGCCGTGAACGAACAAAATGAAGGGCGATTAAGCATTTATTAAGGTCAGCTGTGGGCTTATCTTGCCACTGTGGGCCTCTCAGCACCTCACAAAGAGCCATTTAAAAAAAAAGAAGAAGAAGAAGAAGAAATGCCAAAGCTCTCAAAAGCTCCAGTGAATTGCTTGTCTTGGCTTGAAACTCTTCATTGAGTTTATCGCTTTATTCTTAATGAATGCAAATATTTATATAATCCTGGCTTTCTAAAAATAGTCCAGCTCTTCCCCCTGAGTGCTCCTTGGAAATTAAATGTCACTATAAAGTCATTGGCTTAATTACACTGGCGCTAATTTATTTCTGTTCTGACACGTTTCTTATCACCCACAGCTATGTGTGTGTGTGTGTGTGTGTGTGAGAGAGGTTTTATGTATATGAGTGGGTGAGGGATATCGTGCACACGCACATCTCCGGTGTGTGCATGCGTGTTTGTAGTTGCATTCGGAGGATTTATAGTCGAGTTGTGCATCGCTGTGGTGGAGGGCGGTCGGCATCCGGGATTCCTGTTTTGGCCGGACCCGAAGTCAGGAGCGCCGTGTCAGTCACAGCTGACGTTGAGAGCGAGGCATCGACGCACACCGCACACCGAGGAGTGTGAGATCCACCGCTGCAGGCAGACACTCGTAGCGTGTTTGCGTGGCTAGAAATACTCTGATGTGAAACTATTGCCCGCAGCTGGTTAGCTTAACTTTAGCATAAAAGCTAGCTAGCTAGCTTGTTATTTGTTGTTGTTTTTAAATAAATGAGATGCTAATCAGCGGGCGTAAGAGGCAACATATATTCCTGTCTTAATCTTCTGAATTTTTCTCTTCTCTAAGACAAATGTTTCTCCCATGTTTTCAGTCTTTGAGCTAAGCTAAGCTAAGCGAAGCTAACTGGCCGCTAGTTGTCGCTTCATATTAACCGGATAGATACGAGACGAGACTCAAGAAGCTAAATCACAGCTTGTTTTGACAAATATAAAACGCATATTTTCTTGAATATGAAGCAAATATTCACACCACAAACCGAGGAGTGTAAGATCCACCGCTGCAGGCAGACACTCGTAGCGTGTTTGCGTGGCTAGAAATACTCTCCCAAAATGTCATAGAGTTGGATAAAAAGATCAATACCACCTCATTTCTGTTGGATGTGAAACTATTGCCAGCAGCTGGTTAGCTTAACTTTAGCATAAAAGCTAGCTAGCTTGGTATTTGTTGTTGTTGTTTTTAAATAAATGGGATGATAATCAGCTCGCGTAAGAGGCAACATATATTCATGTCTTAATCTTCTGAATGTTTATCTTCTCTAAGACAAATGTTTCATGGAAAGTTGTTAAAATAAAATGTTCATTTACGCCGAGTTTCATCCATGGAGCAAACAAACCAGGGTTCGTACGATCATGGAAAACGTGGAAAAGTCATGGAATTTTAAAATGGTTATTTCCAGGCCTGGAAAAGTCATGGAAAAAACTTAAATCAAAAAGTTTGGGAAAAGTCATGGAAATTTGTTAAAATCACACGTTAACTTAAGTCTGAAATAATTAATCTATTTTTTAAAGAAAGACACTCAAAAATATAAGCCGGCGTACGTTCTCAATACTCTACATTTTCGACAGTTTTCATGTTTATACCGAGATTTTAGTTTGGTCATGGAAACTTAAATCTAAAAGTTTGGGAAAGTCATGGAAATTTGTTAAAATCACACGTAACTTGTGCCGAGTTTGAAATGATATATATATATTTTTAAAAGACGCTCAAAAATAGAACCCTGCGATATCCAGGGTTCGTAATCATGGAAAACCTGGAAAAGTCATGTAATTTTAGAACGGTCATTTCCAGGCCTGGAAAAGTCATGGAAAAAAAGTAAATCTTAAAAGTTTTGGAAAAGTCATGGAAATGTGTTCATTTACACCGAGTTTAAAATAATTTATGTTTTTTAAAGAAAGACGCTTAAAATATAAGCCGGCGTACGCTCTCAATACGCAAAATGTTCTAAATTGTTCATGTGTATACTGAGATTTCAGTTTGGTCATTGAAATTTGGTTTAAAGTCCTGGAAAAGTCCTGGAAAAGTCATGGAAATCCATTGGTCAACATGTGTAAGAACCCTGGATATCTCTCAATACAAAACATTTTCGACAGTTTCCATGTTTATACCAAGATTTTAGTTTGGTCGTGGAAAAGTCAAAGAAAAAAATTGAATTTAAAAGTTTGGGAAAAGTCATGGAAATGTGTTAAAATCACATGTTCATTTACGCCGAGTTTGAAATAATTAATATATCTTTTAAAGAAACATGTTTATGTTTATACTGAGATTTTAGTTTGGTCATGGAAATTTGGTTTAAAGTCCTGGAAATCCATCGGTCCAAATGTGTAAGAACCCTGAAACGAGCTGCAACGCGGAACATAATTTGGGTTTTCGAAGCGGCACGAGCGTCAGTTAGCGGCCGCGCCGGGACGCGGATGCAAGCGTCGACGTGCGACGCAAAACCCCGGACGATCTTGGCCCCGCACGGGTGTAAAAAAAAAAAAGAAAATCCACATTGAGAATCCTCATTACCATATGAATGAGCGTCAACAGGAATGCACGGCACACAGCAAAAGATTCCTTCTGATGGGGGGGGGGGGTTGAGGGCACGAAACTCTGTATACACAACACAGTGTTTGTCTGTATGGAGAGGAGGAAAACTAGCTGCACTTATCAAAAGCGAAGGAATTCAGGAAATGAAAGAAAAGCCTATGGGAAAGTGGATCCAGTGTTTTGTCTTAGAGAAGAGAGAGATTCAGAAGATTAAGACTCGGAATATAATTGGGGTTACTGGCATGCTCATGTGGCACGGGTCCATAGCGGCAACACCAGGAAATTAGATTTTTTTTCTTTATATGTTTGCATTCTTTTCGCAAAACCCATATCACTCCTCCCCGTCCACCTCTCCCTCTCTTTCTTTTTTCTTGATGGTTCTCACACAGACGTGCACCCTTGTATTATGTGCTCTGGCCATCTGCTACCTTCAGGTCAGGGGTGTGTGTGTGTGTGTGTGTGTGTGTGTGTGTGTGTGTGTGTGTGCCATGAAAACATCATCTTCATGCCATCGCTGCACAGGGGAGCCAAGAGATGTTTGCTCCGTTATGGAAATTTCTCTTCTCTTTTTTCTTCTTCTTTGCCTCGTTCAGCGTGTAGGATCGGCCTCTCCTGCTAAATAACAAATACCTAGATAATTGGCATGAATCCAAATTTCTTTAAAGACTCAGCTTTCAAGAATTTGAGGAATCCTTCCCGGCCTACAATGATAAAAAAAAAAGCTCAATTATTGTAAAAAAAAAAAGAAACCCCCCAACTTCTCAAAGCCTGTAGGCGACATCTTTAAATGGCTTTTTCGGTCCAATGTTATTAGTTTATAATCAATTTAGTCAGAAAAACATGCAAATCCCAAACCCAAAGACATTGTTATCAACACATTCACTATTAATCAATCAGATAATGGATGTATCAGATAATCGTTGTAGCGGATACAAACTCCTCATCGTTCCACCGGTGTCAAAAAAACATTTTTATTTGAGTATATGAATGAACTTCTTTAGATTATCTTGTAAAAACACCCCTTGCTATCCGTATATTACTTGTAGTTTACATTACATTACATCACATGTCATTTAGCAGACGCTTTTATCCAAAGTGACTTACAATAAGTGCATTTCAACCTAGATTACAAACTAAGAACAACAAGAAAAGTAACATTTCCTCAACATAGTAAAACTACAAAAAGTACCACAATAAGAACTATTTAAGAGACACTGAAGTGCTAATCTGTGTTTTTACCCAGATATATTCTAAAGTATTTGAATGAACTAATTTAGATTATCTTGTAGAAACAATTCCCCTTGCTATCCGTATATTACTTTAAGACAAGAAGAAAAAAACGAAGAAAAAACGCGGGCAATTTTGTCTGATCAATCAATCATAGATATCTTTACCTATCAAAAGCAGTGACAGGGAGGGGGGGGGGAGGGGGGGGGGGCAATGCTGACGCACTGATGTTGAGGGGCGCCAGACATTGTTGTGACGGTTTGCTACCTGACACCATGTAAAAGAAATGGCTCAATTCTCCCTCCACGAAAGTTACAACACGAGGAGCCCCGACGGCAGCGAGGCAGTAAACCCCGGAGCCGTGGTCCGGAATGCCGCTCGTGTCGGAACACGCTTCCCTCTTCCAGTTACGAAAGACCCCTGAAAGACGGAGGCACGCCGACAACAACGCCACGCACGACCGCCTCGGCTCCCTCTGCAGGCGCGTGTTCCCGGCCCGAGCTTTTCACGAATCTATCCCCCCCTCTCTCAATTTCTCCTGCACCTTTTTCCTCCAACTCATCCATTATTCCGTATATCGGTGGCGAAGGCCGTAAATCAAACTGAGCTTCTAGCTGTTGGAATTTTTTAATTTTTCTTTTGTGTCTGTGCCTCGAAATGACTTTTAAATCCAGTGTTTGGAAAAATAATATCAGTTTATTTTCATTTGAAGTGAATAAACTCTCGATTCTGTAGGCTAAACACTCCCAAGTTGTTTTGGATCCGTCTTAAAAAAGCCTTCGAAGATTTATTTCGTAAACCACAAGGCGAGTGTTAAAAAAATATCTTAATTAGGCTTGTGACGATGTCGTCGTAGAGGACCCTAATTTCGTTTTTCATAGAGTTCTTCTTCTTCTTCTTCTTCTTCTTCTTCTTCTTCTTCTTCTTCTTCTTCTTCTTCTTCTTCTTCTTCTTCTTAGGCATAAAGAAACACGTCTGACCGCATACCCCAACTAAGTGAAATTCCACATGCATATCCAGACTGGTGAACATTTTTAGATTTTAGTTTTCGTATTAGTTTATAAAGAAATGTCTCTATAGCGCCCCCTATTGTGCGTTCTTCTTTTTTCATCGCTTTTTTTTTAGCGCAGTTTTTGCACCCAATGACCGATTGACTTGAAATTTGGCATACATGTTCGCTTGGACCTGCTCTACAAAAAACAACATTATGACCATAACCTCCGCCTACTTAGATTTTCTGACATTTTGTATAAAAAATTGTACCGCAGGATTTCTTTTTTTACTGTAGGTTTCATGTTGATTCAAATATAAGTAGAAACACTGCATAGGGACAATGTTTGAAGGGTTACGAGGAACTCCAGACTAGGGTTGGGTACCGGAAACTGGTGTCAATATGGAGCAGCCGTGACTCATATTAGTACTGTGATGTTTATTGCAAGTTGTGCATTCATAAAAGTAGGCCAACAAATAATAAACTACAACTGGCACTCGGTAGAGCGCATACCTTCACATATCACAAGATTGTGCATTGAATTATGAAAATGTTGGCATAAGTTGCCAATTGGATATAAATTGACCGCGCTATGGTTAAAAAGAATATATTGACCTTTTCATGACCTTGACCTTTGACCCGATCGATCCCAAAATCGAATGAAATGGTCCCCGGATAATAACCAATCATCCCACCAAATTTCATGCGATTCACAAAGATTTTGACCTCTTCATGACCTTGACCTTTGACCCGATCGATCCCAAAATCTAATCAAATGGTTCCCGGATAATAACCGATCATCCCACCAAATTTCATGCGATTCGGTTTAATACTTTTTGACTTATGCGACTAACACGCACGCATACAAATACGCGGCGATCAAAACATTACCTTCCGCATTTTCAATGCAAAGGTAATAACGCAAAAAGTAGCTAGCGCAAGCTTCGACCTAGCGCAAGCTACGAGCTATCAGCTTTTTAAGTATCGGTTTTAAAAGTATCGGTTTTAAAAGTACCGGTTTAGCACCGGTATCGGGAAAAGAAAAAAAAACAATACCCATCCCTACTCCAGACCAGAAGAGATGAAAACACAAAAACCACCAGAACAGATTATTACAGCCTCCACATTAAACCTGCTGGAACAAACGTGCGTGTTTCCCCCGCCGCTCTGCGGTCCGCACATGTTTTTTAGCTCCCGAGCTCCCGTGAACACATTATAACATCGCGGAGGCTAAAGCAAACACACTCCTAACGGCTCACGTTTCTGCCCCTGGAAAAGCTTAAATTAAACGGCTGAAAAGAAGAAGTGCTTAAAGATTAAAGATGTGCTTCTTTTCTGAGTGTTGAGGTCCGTTTGAGTTGCGTTCTTGTCGGGGTTTCTTTTTTTCCCACTGTGGCGACGAGGAATGCTTTAAAAGCGGCCTCTGTTCTTGACATCTGTTTTATGTACTCCAGGTTTTTTTTATATACATAATCAGCTGGAACACGAAGGAATGGCGTCCCGGAAGCAATTCCATCCCAGCTTATCTATAAAAAAAACAAACATATTTCTCAAAAAGTGACTCAATTTCGAGGTATTTCGAAGAGTAGCTCTATTAAAATACAAAATGCCTAATTAGTTCAGATTGGCTGGTTGACTTCCAGAGGAGAGTAAATCCCCAGTGGAGCCCTCCTCCTCCGCTCGCTCTCCCTGCCGCTTTCACTTCGTCAATAAAAGCAACCGAGCAACAAAAAAAAAAAAAAAAAACACAGTTTCAAATCGACCGAGTGGAAGTTATGTAATTTGAAACCATGTGATTTGTTTTTCTGTACTTCGGTTCACTTCCTTTTTGGACTGCTTCTGGATTAAAAACACAAAGGGCATTGTAGTATTTTTTTCTTGTATTCACTTTTTTTTTTATTACCACGACTATAAAGTCTTCATCTATACTCACGCACGACGCGCGATGCCCAGTGTTGGATTTTCGATTTCCTAAAAGTCCCGCGTCTGTAATTTGGTGGCTGAAATGCATTTCCTTGAGGAAAGGAGAAGTTGTCATTATATATTATACGTGTGTGTGTGTGTGTGTGTGTGGGGGGGCTCTCGCTCGTCTGGGAGCCGCCGGGGATCAAAACACTCTTTTACACCAGCCTGGCTGTACATGTCAGAGCAAGACCCTCAGCACCTCGCTCTGCCGGGCACACACACACAAACACACACACACACACACACACACACACACACACACACACACACACACACGCACACACACACGCTCAGAGGTTGTTTTTCTCCCCGCTTTATCTTCTCATCAAACCCTGTAAAAAAAAAAGAAAAGCAAGCCTGATGATTTTAAACGTGTTTTTTTTTCAATCTGTAATCCAAAAAACAGTTCTTACTTTCTGATTGGGAAACATAGAATAATCCAATAACACACGGAAATCTATGCAGCTCTTTTAATGCCCTCTTTTAGGATATTCAGGGACCACATCACCATCCCAATTTGTCCTTTTTCCACAACACCGATTGCAACTTGCTGTACTTATTATCACACACACACACATATACACACACACACACACACACACACACACACACACACACACACACCCTCCCCTCTTATTTTGACAGCTGTAATATCAGAGCGGTTTCTCGCTCTTTTCCCAGTCGCTGCGATGGAAGATATGCCGTGTGTTCAATCCCTCTTTATCTCCCCTTCATCTCTTTAAAAGAAATTGAAAGCCCACAAATTCCCCCGAAAAGCTGACGCTCCCGAAATGAGAAATCACTGAAGAGAAAAGGGGGGGGGGGGGGGACTGTGGTCATAAAAATCAAATAATCTAAAGTTCTAAAGCATATCACAATCAATTAAGATAGAAACAAAAGATGAGAACAACCATGAAACCTGTTACTCAGCATTTCCACACCTGTGAGTTAAAAAAGTTTGTTTTATATATGTTTATTGATCAAACCTGAGAAAAAAAATAAAAAATGATACAAGCTGTGATTTTTCTGTTTTTTAAACTCACAAATTCAAAGGAAATGGCATACAAAGGAAAATAAAACTACATAGTAAAATAAAACAAACATACAAAATAGTAGAATGAACAAAACAAAAACAACAAGCAAACCAATGGAAAGGGGAGGGGGGGAGAGGGGGGTTAGCTGTGGTTTCTTGATGCAGATGTTTTCTTCAACGCCGACAGTTTGAAATCGTACATCTTCGATACCGACTCCGTTCACCGCGAAGACGAGTGAGGTGCCCTCCCTTTTTCTCACCCCTTCCTCTCTTCTCCATCACGCCCTCCCCCCCCCCCCCTCAGCTTTCATCGAGAATGTCCAAACGCCCTTCGCTAACGGCCGAGAGGCGGGCAGGGCCGGCGAGTCTTCGTCTTCGCCTTCGTCTTCGTCGTCGTCGTCGTGGCGCCCGCCGCTCACCACCATCACCGTGTCCAAGAAGCGCAACTGGCTGCAGCAGAGCTCCCTCGGGAAGAATCCCTGCGCCAAGGACGAGCTGCAGGGAACGCCGGGAGGAGCCGAGGAGGAGGGCTCCCACCAGCCGCCGCCTCCTCCCAGCCCCTCCCCGGACCACCTGAGACCCTCGGGGGGGGCCCCATCACGGCCGGCCCGCCTGCCCCTGCCTCAGGTCAGCCTCGAGGTCTCTCTCTCTCTCTCTCTCTCTCTCTCTCTCTCTCTCTCTCTCTCTCTCTCGTTTAATTCCGTGTTGTCCTTCATCCATGGAGCAAACAAACCAGGGTTCGTACGGTCATGGAAAATCTGGAAAAGTCAGGGAATTTGAAAATGGTAATTTTCAGGCCTGGAAAAGTTATAGAAAAAACTTAAATCTAAAAGTTTGGGAAAAGTCATGGAAATTTGTTAAAATCACATGTTAACTTAAGTTTAAAATAATTAATCTATTTTTTAAAGAAAGACGCTCAATATATAGGCAACATTTTCGACAGTTTTCATGTTCATACCAAGATTTTAGTTTGGTCATGGAAATTTGGTTTAAAGTCATGGAAAAAACTTAAATCAAAATGTTTGGGAAAAGTCATGGAAATTTGTTAAAATCACACGTTTGTTTACGCCGAGTTTGAAATAATTAATCTTTTTTTTAAAGACATTTTTTTATGTTTGTACTGAGATTTTAGTTTGGTCATGGAAATTTGGTTTAAAGTCCTGGAAATCCATCGGTCCAAATGTGTAAGAACCCTGGAAAAGTCATGGAAAAAAAATATATTACAAAAGTTTTGGAAAAGTCATGGAAATTTGTTATAATCACATGTTTCATTCACGCCGAGTTTGAAATAATGAATATATTTTAGAAAGAAAGACTCAAAATATAAGCCGGCGTACTGGCGGAGCAATTTTTTTTTTTTCGCGTTGCAAGTGAACGCACCTTAACTGGAAAGTTTGTTGGCCATAGCTCGGGAAGCAAGTGTTTATTCTTTTAATCTAAATATTATCTCTTATTAATTTGTTTCATTTAATGTATACTGTATGCTTTGGAATTCACATTGTTTAAATACTAAATGTTCTCACTTTTTCATGGATAAACCGAGATTTTAGTTTGGTCATGGACATTTGTTTTAAAGTCATGGAAAAGTCCTGGAAATCCATCGGTCAACATGTGCAACATGTGCACAAACACGAGGTTTTGACCGATGAGCTTCGTGGCTGCTGCCAGATGTTTTTGTTGTTGTTCCCTTTGGATGGAGCCAGGCTGTTTCCAGTCTGTATGCTCAGCATGCGTGACAGTGGTATCGGTGTCAGAAATACACGAGGGAAAAGAGAATAAACTGCCCCTAAGAAATATAATTTCCCCCCGGATATCACAAAAAATGCCCCCAGAATTTCCTCTAATAATTTAATGAACTTGTCAAAAACATCGTGGCCTAGGTGACCCGGTTTAGTTGCCATGTCATGATTTGATTTGCCGTAAAATCACCAAAAGAAGTTATGATTTTTTTATAATATAAATAACCACAAAGAAATAAGAATACAATTGAATATGATTGTCTGATTTATGTTTTCTGTTTGTTTTTTGTTAAAAAAAAAATCAAAGAAAACTCTTTGAATCTGTAGACCACTGCGTAAGTAAGTGTTATTAATGCCATTTTTAAGACAATTATTTATACTTTATAAGCCTATATAAGTATATATTTTTATTTTTAACAATGGTTAACTGATATTTCACAAGTTTAAAAAAGGGGCCCGCAATTTCCTTTTTAAATGCCCTTAGATAATAATAATAATAATAATAATAATAATAATAATAATAATAATAAAATAATAATAAAAATAATACATTTAATTTGGAGGCGCCTTTCAAGTCACCCAAGGTCACTTTACAATAAAATAATACAGAATAAAAGATAAAAGCAGATAGAAACAACATTAAAACAGAACATCAACATAAAAGCAAGTCCAACAGCGGTAGATAAAAAAAAAAAATGCCCCCCCCCCCAAAAAAAGTAGATGTCCTAATCTGAGCGGTATCAATCTCCTCATCTAAATGTCGTTAAGAAGGAACAGTGACTGACTTGGGGCGGTGGTTTGGGTGACATCACACTTCCTTTAGTCTTTCCACTCAAAATGACAAAATGTCCACGGTTCCCCTTTCAATATAAAACAAAAGTCTAAAAGGAAACGTCTCGTCTGGGTCCAGGTCCCCGCGGCTCAGGCCAAGGCGCCTCCTCACCCTCGCAGCGTGGACCCGGCCGAGGAGAACGACGCCGACGACGAGGGAGAGATCTGGTACAACCCGATCCCCGAGGACGAGGAGCCGGAGACGTCTCAGCGAGCCTCCTGTCGACTGCGGGTTCCCCCCGGCGCCGAGTCCCAGAGGAGGCCCGGCAGCAGGGGAGGAGGAGGAGGAGGAGGAGGAGGAGGAGGAGGGACGCCGGGCCGGAGGCAGTCGGCGAAAGCCTCGGAGACGCGAGTCAGGGGAACGCCGCACATCACACAGACGCTCCACATCTGCACAGACAGATGCTCGCGTGCAAACCCCAGGAGGAAGGGGGCGGGGCTTCCACCAGCAGACCCACAGGTAAGGAGACGAGAGACGAGGCGCTCACTTCTTCCTCCCTTCCTGCTTTCTGTCCACTTCATTCTCTCCGTTCAGTCCGACTTTGGGCCAAAATATGCTCGACGGCCAATTACCGTCTGTCGTTTTGTCGTCTCTCTGACTCTCTGCAGATTCGTGCGGTCGCGCACTAATTACAGCCGTTGGAATCTTTTCCCAATCAAGCGACTTTATTTAGCTGCAGGTGATTCCTGGTTTACTGCAGCTCCGCTTAGAGCGCCGTGAAGTATTTCAGTGTTAAGTTGAGGACGTTATGGCTCCAGAAATAAGAGAATTGCTGCCAGAGAGAGAGAGAGAGAGAGACATGGAGAGAGAGGACAGGGAAAGAGAGAGAGGACAGGGAAAGAGCAAAAGAGAGAGGACATGGAGGGAGAGGGAGAGAGAGAGGACAGGGAAAGAGAGAGAGGACAGGGAAAGAGCAAAAGAGAGATGAGAGGACATGGAAAGAGAGAGAGAGGGAGAGAGGACACAGAAAGAGCAAAATAGAGAGTAAAGAGAGAGAGAGGACAGGGAAAGAGAGAGAGGACATGGAAAGAGAGAGAGAGCGAGGACAGGGAAAGAGAGAGAGGACATGGAAAGAGAGAGAGAGCGAGAGGACAGGGAAAGAGGGAAAGAGAGATGAGAGGACATGGAAATAGAGAGAGAGAGCAAGAGACAGGACACAGAAAAAGCAAAAGAGAGAGGACAGGGAAAGAGAAAAATAGATGAAGGACATAAAGAGAGAGAGAGAGGCTGTGCAGAGAGCCCAACAACTCTCCACAGAATATTTAATCTTTTCTTCTTTTTAATTGTAAAAACAAATCAAACATAGATATGAACTAAACAGCAGGAACCAACACTGAGGAATGAGACAAACAGGTTGAATACACAGGGAAGCAGGTGATTGGACGCCGGGGAACGAGACACAGGTGGACACAATGAGGGCGGGGCTAGCAATCACACAGGTGGAAACAATCAGGGCAGACGATCACAGGGACAGGAAGTGCAGGGAAACAGAGGACAGGAGAGACGGGGATTTCAAAATAAGACTCAAAAACTCTGGATGCTGACAATTGCTGAGTTTTAAGATGCACATGTAGCCACATTTAACCCATTTAAATTGATTGTTCACCATTGTAAAGCCAAAGACGGCTGTATTTGGATGTATTGGACACCATAAGTAATATACAAGTGGAATATATGGTTTGGTACATTCAAGTGGCACGGATGGTGCTCAAATGTACCCAAATGCACATTTTAGAGAACTTGCCTAAAATCTCTTTACTTAAAACTCTCTAACTATTTTTCTGCTTTACTTTTTCTCAATGTCAAAATGTTGCAGGAGATGTTTTCACATATTGTGTTATTATCTGGGTTAGTTTAGACCTTCTCTGTGCATCCTTCCAAGAGATAATCATCATGAAGGTGCTTTTTTCTTCTTCTAGGCAAACCTAAAACTTCTATTTTTGCCGTGTTTCATCTTTATCTACCCTTAGCCAGTAACATATATACCAATATGTACACACCTGACCAAAAGCTCACATGTGTTGCCTTTATTACAACACCAACATTATTCAAATAGCATGTGCGGTTGCAGAAATACACCCTTTTTTAGTGTTTTAGCAGAAACCTCCAAAAATAGGGCGGTTATCAAAAGGTTGAAGGTTCTTTCGAGACTCCTCGCCTTGAAAAGCTTGCTCATGAGCAATAATGATGAAACCTGCAGAATTAATTGAAGCGGGTGAGATGGTCGACTCCCCCGGTCTCCGGTGGTCGGCATGGCGATGACAGCCGGCACACGGCTCCCCGTCTCTTAATAAGCTCGGTCTGGGGGTTTTATTTTTCTTCTTCTTCTTCTAACTTCCGACTTTTTTCTTCTTCTCTCTGATGTGGCAACACAGTAGTTTGAACCAATTGGCACATCTCGGAGCTGAGCCTTTAATTACGACTTTTTGACAACACTTTTTTTCCGTGGCACGCAACAGACATTTCTAGTGGCGGGAGCACAAAGCGAGGCCGGATCGTCTGGAAGTCTAATACTTAAGCTTTTAGTCTCCGCCGCCGCAGTTTACTGCAGGAATTGAGCGTGAAATGAGCTCAGACATGTTTTATTCTTTCTTCTGCGAAATACAACCGTTTAAATGTTATTGAGCCCTGTTGCTGTAAAGATGGAGGCATTGGTTTTCCATACATACATACATACATACATATACCAGGATTGGTCATGGAAAACCTGGAAAAGTCATGGAATTTTAAAATGATAATTTCCATGCCTGGAAAAGTCATGGAAAGAAACTAAATCATAAAAGTTTGGGAAAAGTCATGGAAAGAAACTAAATCATAAAAGTTTGGGAAAAGTCATGGAAAGAAACTAAATCATAAAAGTTTGGGAAAAGTCATGGAAAGAAACTAAATCATAAAAGTTTGGGAAAAGTCATGGAAAGAAACTAAATCATAAAAGTTTGGGAATAGTCATGGAAAGAAACTAAATCGTAAAAGTTTGGGAATAGTTATGGAAAGAAACTAAATCGTAAAAAGTTT
>CM070102.1:3722500-3767500 GCA_036178185.1 Liparis tanakae
TTCATTTCTTTACCAGAGCAGCTGGAGGAAACTATCCCGGTCGTCTCTTGTTTTGATTAGTAGAGGATTTGTATCTCTGTACACTAGTTCAGTAGTTCTCAAATAGGGGTACTTGAGCATACTTTACAGATATATATATATATATATATATATATATATATATATATATATATATATATATATATAGTTTGAACTAGAACTCGCATTTGGGAAAAAGTGCTTGCTCGTCGATTTATGCATAATCCTCAGTTTTACAGTTCGGCAGATAAAAAATAAAGTTTGCCTTTTGGCATTTCTGTTGTTTTGCTGGTGACAATTTCCCATACAAGCCCAAGGGAATATTTTTTAGGTTGCTTGTTTCTGGACTTACGATAAAAAAACAACGAAAAATGTTCAATTTACTTTGACAAAAAAGAAGAAAATCTCACATTTGCAGATCTAACTAACAGCAGCGTGGTCGAAGTACACCTCCAACCTCCACTGTTATACTGCAGCAGTAACCCTTTCATGTTTGTCTTTTTTCGAACTATTTTGAAGGAATTGTCGTTTTATCACTTTTAGTTGATCCCATAAGGCGCTGGGTTCTCAACCCCCTGTGAAATATTTCTTCAGCCAAGTACCCCTTAAATAGCCATCAGTGCCCGATTTAATATAGAATATATACAACATATTCTGTTTATCAACCTACACTTAGAATCTATTTAGATTTTTTTAAATGTATGCTAATTACCTTCACATTTAAAATGTGGAAGGTTATGTTTTGATCGCCTTGTATTCATTTATTTATTTGTATGCGTGTTATTTGCATAAGTCAAAAAGTATTGAACCGAATCGCATGGGATTTGGTGGGATGATTGTTTATTATCCGGGGAACATTTGATTAGATTTTGGGATTGATCGGGTCAAATGTCAAGGTCAAGGTCATAAAAAGGTCAAAATCTTATTTTTCCAATAGCACGGACAACTTGTATCCAATTGGCAACTAATGCCAACATGTTCATAATTCAAAGCCCAACCTTGTGATATGCGACGGTATGCGCTCTACCGAGTGTCCGTTCTAGTTTTTAAATATATTACCACAAATCTCATGTAGGTGTAGTGCCTTCACCTACCTCCAGGGGTTACACGTATACCTCCCCATTTGGCAACCGCTGCTAGAAAAGGTGTCAGAGTCTCTCCGGCTCTTTGTTGCCACTCCGCAATAAATTCCACTCTGTGATTAAAAAAACATTACAATTTAATTGATGTTTATCGCAATAAAAGGAGTTCCCCCTCGTAAACTCATTCAAGTCGGATCGGATCCCCGCGAAATGCTCCGAGCTGTGTTTTTATTCTTCCTAAAGATAAAAATAAGTCGACCGTCAACCCTTTTTTTTTGGGTAACCATTGTGATGAAACGGCCCGGATTCCACGCCGCCCCTGAACGCACCGAATGATTTACTAAGGATATTCACGTATACTCAAGTATTCCATTCACCGGGTTCATTTACACTCGCCCTTGTTTGTCAGCACACCCTGGTTCCTCTTTCGGATTCACACACACACACACACACACAAACACACACACACACATGAAAACAAGTTGTTTTACAGGGGTAATCAGGGCGAGCAGATTATTGTCTCCCTCCAAGGCTTATCAGATGCTCAGTGTGAGTGTGTGTGTGTGTGTGTGTGTGTGTGTGTTTGTCTTTCTCTGACTCACAAACACACATTGTTGTCGGCAGGTTTTCTCATTTTGTATGAAATGTCACATCATCCGATTATTATTTGCATCTTGCCGTTGCCTCGAGGGACCATTTGGCTCGAGATGGACGATACAAATACCAACACGATCTGATAATGGTCAGGGTGTCACACACACACACGCACACAGACACAACACACACACACACACACACACACACACACACAGACTTCTCCTGCACCTGTCTGGTGCCAGCGTTGTGTAAAGCCCCCCGTCATAAATTCCTGGGCTTTGTTAAGAGGTGTCAGTGGCCGGGTGCCTGAGGGGGGGGGGCCTACGGGGTCATCAAGGGCATGTGTGTGTCTGTGTGTGTGTGTGTGTGTGTGTCTCATTGCATGCATTTTTTTAACATGCACTTTCGCTTTGTGTGACGGGAATACGGTGAGTGCATGTGCGTGTTAAAGTGAGTGGGGTTTGCGGGGGGGGGGGGGGGGGGAGAGCACACAGTTACCTAACTCAGGCCGTCACCCAGAGAAATGCAGACCCTTTGACCTTTGACCCTGGAACATGGCCCCGGAGGATTTGGGTGTCAAGCCGTCGCCCCTGAACCTCAGCGAGGGAGGTGTCACGTTACTCTCCTGGCTGCTGCCACGAGGCCAAAGGCTACAGAGGACACAGCTGCATGGTTGTTGGTCTGGGTGTGCATGTGTGTGTGTGTGTGTGTGTGTGTGTGTGTGTGTGTGTGTGTGTGTGTGCGTGTGTGTGTGTAGAGACATGGTTATTAACCAGGCAACAGTCATGAACTTTACAGGGCTAGTGGATGTTGCTCCAGTTCATGTCAATTATCAATTAAATCAATTAAAATAAGATGTAGTCAAGTAATTGGACAATGATGGTGTCTTATTATTATTTTTTTAATTATTATTATTATTATTATTATTATTATTATTATTATTATTATAGGTGTGATACTGCAGTTTGATTGAACAGTGAAATAAGATGATAAAAGTATTGATTATTATGTGATTATGTGAAATTGTTTATTTATACTTCACTTCAATATTAACATCAAGGATTTTTTGATACTTACATAAAAAAGTACGTATTTATTTAACAAAAGTAAGCTGTAAAAAAAAAAAAAAGTAAAGTATTGGTTCAGTACTGGAACTAAAAGTATTGTATTGGCATCAATTTCACACAATATTGTACCATAATCACAACATGGCGAATATGTGTAAAATCATATACAAATGTAGTTTATGTTCACTGCAATGCACTCGGCTCCTTTGTTGCCATAGTACTAATTTTTGTAATTTTTTCATCATAATTTGACATTAATTCAAACCACATAATAGGATCATAATCATATCAACATGATGCAATTCTTTTTAAAGATGGTGAATAATAACATTTCTCTGCCCTGAGCGTCAGTGTTTTTATATTTAAATTCTGACAACTTTAAAACACCACTATTTAACCATATTTGAACAGCAGTATTCATAAATTACACTACTTATATTATCCACATCCTTTTTTATTGTTCTGATAATATCCTGTGATGAATTAAGACGGTATAAGAACTCTCATATGTTCATCATGTATGTGGAATGTCCCTCCTTTAAAAAGAGCAGCAGCTCGTTCCGAGCTGACTGGAGGCTCTGTGGACCCGACCCCGCCCCACATGTTGTTTTTGGGAGTTTGCACCTCCACCCATGTTCTCCCTCCTCAGAGCGCCCTCTGTGTGTCTATTATTGGCAAGAAGCTGTGACATGGAAGTTCTACTCAGTGGAGGGAGGGGGGGGTAAACATGGTTGGGGGTGGGGGGGGGGGGGTGGCAGGAATGTGAGAGAACAGCCGTGTTCGTTTGTACATTCACCAGCCGGCTTGCCAACCTTCCAGTCGTCCATCCAGACCTCAGAGCGCCTGGACAAGGGGCGCCTTTGTCACCCCCCCATCCGCCGGCTACACCCTGGCTTGCCCCCCTCCCCTCCCCCTCCCCATCTTACCCGTCTCTCCATCCCGTTGGACCTCCTCTGCCTCCCTCTTCCTCGCTTGCCCCCCCCCCCCCCCTCTCGCTCCTCTCCCTTCACCTTTTGCGTCTCTTGGTTTTCTCTCTTACATAATCACGCTATTGTGTCTCAATCAGCTGATTGAAGAAAAAAGAAAGAAGGATTATTTATAATTGAATTGAGAAATGATTTAAGATGATCAGCATGTCAAATGTCTCCACGTCTCATCGGGTCCCGGACTTTTGTTTTGTTTACTATCTATGCCAAATGTAAAAAAAAAACAACAACAACAGGTGAGCCATGGATGACATCTTATCAAAATGTCTCCGAGCTGCCGTCTCAAGCGTCCCGTTGGTCAAACAGCAGGATGATCATATTTTGACAAATTCCCCATTGAATCACTCTCTTGGCTCCAATGCCAACTCTTAGTTTTCTTGTGGAAATTTGGCTCGAAAGGTTAGCAAACAAAATAATCTCCTTCGCCCCCTGTAACTTTCTCTCTCCTCCAGATGACAGCAGCAGTAATGTCAGGTCCCTTTCTTAAAGACGTCTTTGTTCTTTTGTTAAACTAAAGGTCTGTTATTGGTCGTCTCCACAGCAGCATGTCTCTCTGTCTCTCGTCGTGGCGAGACAATAAAAAGTCCCCTGTGAGGTGGACTGGACTATGTGACGCTGGTCATCATGACAGAAAGCAGGTCCAAGGACCGGGCGCTACGACATGTGACATAGTCGGGTTTTAGCCCACAGACCCCGATGGAGGAGGAGACATCAACGTATTAAAAGTCATTGTAGCGCCACCATTTTTTTCAAGCTGTTATTTTAAGGTAGGAATTGTTACATAGTGTCGCTTTAAGAAAGCACCATTGGGTATAGCACCTCCCACCAGGACGAACAGCCGCAGAGAGCGTCCCGCGAGGTAAGCGATCCGTTTGTAAAACCACGTTGACGCTCCTGAACGCCGCTGAAGTCGCAGCTCAGCCCCGTAGACTAAACAATGGCTGTCACTCCCGCGTGGAACTCTAGACCCTGACATTTCACGTTGGTAGACGTCTAGTTAGGCGAGAGCCGCCTACGACGTCCAACCCAAATGATTTTTGTTTCAACTTGAATAACGACTGAGTAACTGGAGCTCAACCCTGAAGCAAGCTGGGGCTCTTTGGACGGACGCTTCCCTTCTCGGTTCACCTCTGTTATTCTTTGGGGCTCCAGCTAATGACATCCCACTTCAATGTCTCTGGTGTTTGATTGAATGAAGCCCACAATGGGGCCTCATGGAAGAATTATGTTCAGATTTTTTCTTTTTTGGACTATCTAAATCACCGTCTAGGTTTACATATATAGGCTGTAACCGGGTTATATAGCGCCCGAGTGTTTACGCCTGTCGCGTGTAAACCTATTATCACGATGATGTGCCGTGAGGGTGTCGGTTTTTTCCCCGGAGGGAATGTAAATTGTGGCTCGCGCACACTTTGCTTCGTGTTTTTTCTTCTTTCCTGTCTGCCTTCGCTGGACATGTGAAGAGTTGCTTGTAATCATGGGAGAGGAGGCTCGTCTAGTGCAACCGGTGATTACCGAGACTTGAGGGCTTGTGACTGGTCCTACCCATTTGTTCCTGGGAGAGATCCAAAAGTGTCCGTCGAAAACTTTTTTTCCCGAAACAGAATTTTTCTGTGAAAGTGTGGAAACTTTTCTCATTAAACTTTCAACCGAAGATCTCATCTGATCTCCTTTTTCTGTATTTTTTTTTTGCAATATAACATTTTATTTTATTTTAAATTTGTGTTTAATTTAATAAAATAGTATTTATTTGTAATATAAAAATAGCTATATATATATATATATATATAAATATATACTCCCTCATGTTAGTCACTACGGCGCATCAGTAGCTTGCCCTCATTTATTTAGAAATATAAATATATTTTAATCTGCAGACATTTGAAAACAGACAAATTAAGGAAATTAGCAATTTGGGTACAAAATTAAATATATATAATTTTTTTGATTCCCATGATTGACAAAATGAAATGCAAAAAAAAGAAAGAATATTTCAGTAACAAAATATCTGGTCAGAAAGATGCTTTGCCAAATTCTGGCTAGTAGATAATGCCAATATTATTTTAGTGAAAAAACTCTATCGTCTCTTTTTGAATATGTTTTTCTATTTGGAAATATTAACAGGTACATAACACAGTAAACATTTTACTTTAACTGAAATGTCAATTCTTTTCCATCTTTTTGTTGAGATCCCTCCCACTGTCACACCCACCTAGAGTACAGAAAAATAAATACATAACAATACATAAAAAGACGTCTAGATACCTAAACACACACACACCCTGTACATCTGTGTGTAGACACACCTGCATCCCATACAGAGTAAACATCCAGTCATCACATCACACAAGTACAATTACAGGAATTAAATGACAAAAGGATTGGCCAGTAGGCAGAAGCCAAAGTGCCCAAATTGTTGTCCAAGAGTCAGATCTCCTTTTTAATCTGTTTTCCTCTTTTTCCCTCTCTAGATGTTCCTGACCTCCCCACCGCTGTCAGCTCGCCACCCTCCAGCCCAAATCCGGCGAAGAAAAGCAGCTCCATCAACTGGTCCTTCCCAGACAAGATCAAGTCCCCGCGCACCGTGAGGAAGATCTCCATGAAGATGAAGAAACTCCCGGAGCTCAGCCGTAAACTCAGCATCAAGGGCACCCAGAGCAGCGGCGGCGGTAGTCACGGCAACAACGGGAGCGGCCATTCGGAGCCCAGAGCCCGTTCTCCCCGAAACAGCGGCAACGCCCGGGGGACGGAGGCCGCGTCGGCGTCTTCGTCCGGCGGCGGGCCGGCCAGCCGCAACGTGATCTCGCGCTACCACCTGGACAGCAGCGTGTCCCCGCAGCACAGCTTCAGCAAGAAGAAGAGCAACGGCGGCTCCAAGTCGGCCAGCAAAGGCGGCTACCTCAGCGACGGGGACTCCCCGGAGCTCGTGGCCAAATCCGGAAAGCACTGCTCCGCCGAGGTGAAGGGGGGTGGCAGAGGCAAGGAGGCGGAGGGCGGAGGCTCGAAACTCAACGGCACGGAGCTGGACATCGACGCCTTCCGCCATTACAGCTTCACCGAGCAGCCCAAGTGCAGCCAGTACATCTCCGGGTTGATGAGCTTGCACTTTTACGGCGCCGAGGACCTCAAGCCTCCGCGGGTCGACTCCAGAGACGTCTACTGCGCCATCCAGGTGGACTCGGTCAACAAGGCGCGCACCGCCCTCCTCACGTGCCGGACCACCTTCCTGGACATGGACCACACGTTCAACATCGAGCTGGAGAACGCGCAGCACCTGAAGCTGGTGGTGTTCAGCTGGGAGCCGATGCCGAGGCGCAACCGCGTCTGCTGCCACGGCACGGTGGTGCTGCCGGCGCTGTTCCGGGTGACGCGGAGCCACCAGCTGGCGGTGAAGCTGGAGCCGCGGGGATTGATCTACGTCAAGCTGAGCCTGATGGACCAGTGGCAGAACTCGCTGGACGGCGGCGGGCCGGGCGGAGACCGGGAGCCGCGGGTGTTTGGAGTGGAGGCGTGGCGGGTGGTGGAGAGGGAGAACGCCGGGGCGCTGATGGTGCCGCTGCTCATCAGCAAGTGCATCAACGAGATCGAGAAGAGAGGCTGCCAGGTGAGTCCGACGACACGCCGAGACACGTGCGGAAGGACTTATCTTCAAATGTATTGTTGGTTTCTTAAGCTGCGTTCACAACAAAAGCGTTGCGAATTCTTTTCGCGGAAGTAGATCGCGTAAAGCAAAGTCAACGTACAGACGCGAGTGGTTGCGATAGACGCAATTTTTCGCAGGTCGGCGCGCTAGATGCGATTTGCGTGACGCGGAAAATTCGCCTCTCGAAGTCAATGAACTTGTAAAGGTGTGTTCACATCAAAAGTGCTGTGAATTTTTCCCGCGAGTAGATCCGATAAAGCAAAGTCAACGTACAGACGCGAGTGGTCGCGATAGACGCAATTTTTCGCAGGTCGGCGCGCTTGATGCGAATTGCTTGGTGCGGAAAATTCGCCTCTCGAAGTCAATGAACTTGTAAAGGTGTGTTCACATCAAAAGTGCTGTGAATTTTTCCCGCGAGTAGATCCGATAAAGCAAAGTCAACGTACAGACGCGAGTGGTTGCGATAGACGAGAATTTCCGAAAATATTTCAACTTTTGCGTTTTTTTATTTTTTAGATCTTAGTTTTGTTAAAATAAAAAGTATCAAACGCTCCTTGATTAAAATATCTGAGCGAAGTATAAATCAAAAAATGAAGGGGGGAAATACAGTAGTTGAAAATCCTTTCCCAGACCTCTAAAGAGATCGAATGTCTTATTTTATCCGGCCTGCAGTCGAAAAACTCACAATGAAATAATACCGGAGAGAATCAGCAATTAGCCGATTAGACGATACGGCCTGAGCCGAACGGACAGAAGAGATGTATTGCCCTTCCTGTTGGGGGGGGGAGGGGCTGCCTCTTTTATCCATAGAAGAAGAAGAAAGACTCTGGGAGTTAAGAGACTGCCGTGGTGTTGATGGTGGAGTGTTGCCCCCCCCCCCCCCACCCCCCCACCCCGGATCATGTGGTCGCCTCTTTGTTTCGGCCCCTTCCACCTCCACATTTCACGTGGTCTTTGAAGCCCGCGGAGAGGCGGCGGCGTTTCTCTTAATTAGAGCGGAGACAGCGGCAGTAAAAGTGTCTCGGCCACCGCTCCTGACTGATCACCCTAGGGGGGCATGCCAAGGGGGAAGCGGGTGCCCGGGGGCCATCGGACAAAAACATTAGGTCCCTCGACAAAGAGCCCGTCCGTCAAAATCGGACCCCGTCTGCCCTTGCTCGCTAGCGCAGCCAAAAATGAATATTTATTTATTCTTGTATTTATTTATTTATTTATACATTTATTTAAGCATTTATACATTTATTTAAGCATTCATACATTTATTTATACATTTATTTAAGCATTTATTTATTTATTCCTATATTTATTTAGACATTTATTTATTTATTTATACATTTATTTAAGCATTTATACATTTATTTATATATTTATTTAAGCATTTATTTATTTATTCCTATATTTATTTATGCATTTATTTATTTATACTTAAGTCATTTTGAGTCCTCCATAGCAGACAGATATTGAATATATTCACTCATATCACGATAAAGGTCTCGAGATAATAAGCTTTTATGTCATGCACAAGCGTAGAGTACCAACTTGTGATTGTTTTCATCATCTGTTGATTCGTTATGTAGTCAATAAAGTTTTTATAGACTAGATTGGAATAATTTTGGTCAGGGTAGGAAATTTCCATATTTTTTGCCTTTAAAAATAAATTGGGGGCACTTTTTTCAAACGTGTGAAATACCATTTAACCTTTGTTCAAAAATAATAAATATACTTATTTAGGCCAACAGTATGACTGTCATGAAGACCTTTTTAAATTCCAATTGGAAAGAAGGAAACATTCCACTTCACTGCTATTTATAGCCGAAACCAATAGTTCTCAGCCTTTGAGCTCAGATGTCTTTATGTTTATTTCACTCTGCTTATTGTTGCCATATAGAAATTCCCATCTTGTTTGTGTCTCTCCCGGTTTGCCTCAGTTTCTAACCCTCTAGGCCAGGGGTGTAAAACTCATCTTCGCCGTGGGCCACATCAGCATCATGGCCGCCCTCTTAAAGGGCCGGAAACACTTTATAAGCTCCGCGAACATATTGTTAAATAACTCTCTTTGCTTTTGATTATTGTTTATTTGAGTGTAGATATATTGTACATAAGAAAATGTCTCTAATATTACAACATAAATCCATTTAATTTGAAACCTTCAAAATAAAAGCACGGGAATTCTTTCTTCAATTTCTTTAAGAAAAGGTGATCCCATGTCTTTGAAGCCGTCAGGGGCCACATAAAACGACGCGGCGGGCCGGATTGGGCCCGCGGGCCTTGTGTTTGACACCTGTGCTCTAGGCTCTTTTTTTTTTTTTCCCTCCGCATCAGACACCCCCGTCCCTCACGGTGGTTTCTTCTTCTAACCGCTCTCTGCAGAGTAGACCTGTGTACAGAGTACCGGTCTAACATGGAGTGTAAGGGCTCCCCCAGGTTGCAAGCGGGGTCAAGAGGTCAGGACCGGGGGGTTGACACCAGATCCCGGAGGAATTTATTCCTGCAGGTTGTGTGTCACTGGAGGCCGTGCGGCCAGACGTGTAGCGGTGTGCCTTTACAAATGATTATGTGCATGTTTAAATGGGGGACTCTAGTTTTTTCTTCTTCTTCGGGAGTCTCTTAGAAAATGAACGTCCTCGGGGCTTCTCCGAGCTTTTTGAGACACTGCGTGATTGTGAGTGTTTTGAAAAGGCTGCACATAATAATGCCTGTGTGAGAGGCCGGAGTTATGCGTGTGTGAGCACTCAGGACCCATTAAAAAGAGGTACGTTTTAAAAGGATCTACCCCAGGAAACCCCTCATAATGCCTGCAGTACATGACCTGCTGACTAAAGCCCTTTTCAGACTTTGAATCAGTCGCATTAATAGCTCCATCGGTCGGTGAAAGGAATGGCTCTTGGGCTTACAAACACAAGTCTCTCTTGTATATATATATATTTTTTTTCTAACGGCTTTTTTCAAGTGTGACAGGACTGCAGCCATATCTGGGCTCTACGTGGCGTCTGAAGCAGAAGAGAGGCCGGGTTGTAATTCTATAGAAAACTATATATATATACACACTACTGTTCAAAAGTTTGGGGTCACCGAGAAAATGTTGTGTTTTCCATGAAAACTCACACTTTTATTTCTTAAAAGAATACAAGATTAATACAAAATATAGTCAAGACATTGACAAGGTTATAAATAATGATTTTCATTGTAAATATTAATGTTGTTCTTCAGACTTCTGGCTCAAAGGAAGGCCAGTTTTAGAGCTTCTCTCACCAGCATAACTGTTTTCAGCTGCGCTCACATAAAAAGGGTTTCAATGTCAAGGAATAATCTGTTTGTGGAAAATGCAAAATAAAAAGTTATAAAAAAAGAAAGAAAAAGGGTTTAAAGGGGGTTCTACCCCTTTGCTAGTCTTCTAAGGCAATAACACAATGTACCACTAGAACACTGGAGATGGGCCTCTACACACCTCTGTAGAGACTTCATTAAACACCAGAGAATAGTCATTTACCACATTAACTATGTAGAGAGTGTATTTCTGATTAATTTAATGTCATTTTCATTTCTAAGTGACCCCAAACTTTTGAACGGTAGTGTATATTCTAACAATCTGATGTCTTTCTTATAGTACAGCTCAGAAGTTGTGGTTCCATTATGGTTTGCTGGATATACCGGTAGGCTTTTTCCCCTTTATGTTCATTATTTTAAGGGAAAAACAAACGATAAGAAGTACGTTTTAATGTGACAGTTTTCAAATATCAGGGTTAGGGTAGAAATGCCCGTCTCGATAAGATTACCGTTTTCTGACATGGACCATTTTTGTTCAGGTCATTCGAGTTTCTCATTTGTTTGGATTTGTTGTTTTTCTTTGTGTTGTGATATCCTGAACTCAATATATTTGGGTTTTCTGCCTGATGGCCGGATAAAACCAAACATTTAAACCATTCCGTTTTATTGATTTTAATTGAGAAAACAATTAGCGGGATAATCGCCGATGATCTCACTGTGTGTTTTGTGTAGTGGCGGACTCAGGAATGCGTGTATGCGCGTCTGCTCTCCTTATCGCTTGCTCGCTGTACATTAGGTGGGCGGTCCTGGAGCCGTGCCAGAAAGGCGATCCGTCACAAAGTCGACGACGGATCATTATTTCCCCGCTAGCGTCGGTCAGAAAGGTGATCAAAGAGAAGTAGAGGAAGTCGACAACTTGGCGGGCCGATCGGTCGAACACTCTCAAGGGTATTAATACGTTCAAATGACCCTTTCCTTTCTGTCCTTTGATGTCTCTATAAAGTCTTTAAGCTAATCCCGAACTCCTCCAAAAAAGAAGGGGAATAAACCCCCGACTGATCCCTTCTCGAGTCGCCGAGGACTCCACATTCCTCTCGGGGAACTCGTTGGGTTCTTGTGGTCATTGTGTCCGCCTCATTCGGCGTATAGGACTTGGCGGCTGCCGTCTGTCGTGTTGCGCGGCCCGTCCTCCTTTCTTTTTTTTTTTGCTAACAGCTGTTCCCCCCCTCCCGCCGGCACTCGGATGCAAAGAGAGACTCTTTTCTTTTCTCAATGGACTTGTTGTTCGATGTGACTTCTGTTTACGCTCACACAAAGGCGAACCCCTGCCTGATCTTAGGTCCTCTCTGCCTAATAGTTTAGGCCGGAAGGCCCAGCAGTGTGTGTGTATTTGTTTTTTGTCTGCAACTGGACCCGACCCGCCATTCACAGCCCACTGACTTAACGCGTTACCAGGGCAACCGCACCAGTTGCTCTGCTATGCGACATACCAGACAGACACATGTAGGAGAAATTATGGTACGTCTGCAGGACTAATCCCGACGAAACGAGGGAGACCGTCGGTGCCGAGTTTCAACGATCGGATGTCAGCATCTGGAGGACGATGTTGAAGAGAGTTCTTTCGGGTCGCACCGCGGAGGATTAGATAAAGAAACTTTAACGGTTTATTGTGCGACGCTTCCATTTGTAATGCGGCTCCGTCAGCGTTTTTTTTTGTTGATCTAGTCAGTCATAAATATAGGACGTTATTATCACACCTCTTGAGTTTAGTTTGGCAAAACACGGCACATTCTTTCTTTTAGTCGTTTTCGAATAAACCAAGTGATGAAAAAAGCACAGAGGCATTAAACATTATGCACAGCAGCGTTTTAAAGTCAGGCTGCATATCATTCGGAAGAAGAAACGACCAATTCGTAAGCAGCGTTGCTCATTTCAACTTTACCGCGACGGTTACCGAGTCACGCTGACTTGACGGTTTACCGTCGTCGTGTAACCGGCAGCTATTAAACACGCTAGTCTTGCTTTAAAGCGTATAGAAGTGAAACGGTAACGCGATATTCGTCTTGAATGTATTTTTGCTTTAAGCTGCGTTCACACCAAAAGTGTTGCGAAATCTTTGCGTGAGTAGTTCCCGTGCTAAGTCAATGCACACTATGTCTTTCGCGAATGGTTGCCAATGATAAACTTTACCAATAAACCCAAGGTCAGGACGAAAAAACGAAAATCTGAAAAATAAAAGCATGATAAGCAACAGAGCATGGGTCCATCCCCAACACAGGGTTTGTACGGTCATGGAAAACCTGGAAAAGTCCTGGAATTTTAAAATGGTCATTTCCAGGTCTGGAAAAGTCATGGAAAAAACTTAAATCATAAAAGTTTTGGAAAAGTCATGGAAATTTGTTATAATCACATGTTCATTTACACCGAGTTTGAAATAATTCATATGTTTTTTTAAAGAAAGACGCTCAGAATATAAGCCGGCGTACGCTCTCAATACGCTACATTTTCTAAATTATTCATGTTTACACAGAGATTTCAGTTTGGTCATGGAAATTTGGTTTAAAGTCATGGAAAAGTCATGGAAAAGTCATGGAAAAGTCATGGAAATCCATTGGTCAAAATGTGTAAGAACCCTGCCAACAGATGTGGAATTATTAATATAGAGAACTATGATCAAGCAGATGAAAGGTAGACTATACGGTATGTTAAATAGTGAATACTAATGGTGGTGTGGTGCTGCTTTAAGCCAGTGCCTCGTCAAAAAGACACGATATTCTACCTTATTTTAAAACAGACCAAAACCCTCACGTTGGT
Organism: Liparis tanakae; assembly: GCA_036178185.1. NCBI lineage: Eukaryota > Metazoa > Chordata > Actinopteri > Perciformes > Liparidae > Liparis > Liparis tanakae. The sequence goes on from CM070102.1 coordinate 3,735,975, forward strand.
TTCCCGTAAAAGTAGTCGTGGCTTCCGTCCAGCACATTTTCTGAGCGCAGACTTGACAGATTGGGTTGTGGAAATGTCTTTCCGTCCGACGTTTTGCGTACCTGACCTACTTGTGTGTTTGTGTGTTTCCAGGTGGTGGGTCTTTACCGGCTCTGTGGATCTGCCGCCGTGAAGAAGGAGCTGCGTGAGGCGTTTGAAAGAGACAGCTGCGCCGTGGAGCTGTGCGAGAACACGTATCCTGACGTGAACGTCATCACAGGTAAAACACGGTCACTATATATACACTACCGTTCAAAAGTTTGGGGTCACTTGGAAAAAAGTTAAAAAAAGCACTGTTTTTTCCAATGAAAATTACATTAAATTAATCAGAAATACCCTCTCTACATAGTTAATGTGGTAAATGACTATTCTCTGTTTTTTTATGAAGTCTCTACAGAGGTGTGTAGAGGCCCATCTCCAGTTTTCTGGTGGTACATTGTGTTATCGCCTTAGAAGACTAGCGGAGGGTTAGAACCCACTTGAAACCCTTGAAAAAAAAATTATAACTTTTTATTTTGCATTTTCCACAAACAGATTATTCCTTGACATTGAACCCCTTTTTATGTGAGCGCAGCTGAAAACAGTTATGCTGGTGAGAGAAGCTCTAAAACTGGCCTTCCTTTGAGCGACAAGTTTGAAGAACTACATTAATATTTACAATTAAAATCATTATTTCTAACCTTGTCAATGTCTTGACTATATTTTGTATTAACCTTGTATTCATTTAATAAATATAAGTGTAAGTTTTCATGGAAAACACAACATTTTCTCGGTGACCCCAAACTTTTGAACGGTAGTGTATATATGTGTAATTACTCGGTGGCTTTTATCCGAAGCGATTTACATTTAGTTAATTCAACCTTGAATACAAACTCAGAACGACACAAAACAAGAAAGTAACGTTTCTTTAAGAAAGCCAAAGCCAATAAGTGCCAATGAAGTGCTAATTATCCATTTTTTATTCAAGCTATAGTCGGAAAAGATGTGTTTTTAGTTTCCGGCGGAAGATGTCGAGACGTTCTGCCGTCCGGATGTCAGTGGGGAGCTCGTTCCACCAATGAGGAGCCGGGACATCTTCATTAATAATAAAACAAAGAGGCTGGATGTATTGATCCAGTCCCTGTGTGGAGACGTGTCTGAGCCGGCATGTCCTCTGCAGATAGGTCAACACATGTGTACGTGTGTGAGTCGGCTGTTTGTAGTAAAAGCATTCCAGCATTCAGCCGGGGCCTGAGGCGAGGGCCCACACACACACACACACACGCACACACACACACACACACACACATTCAAACCAACGCTGTACATTCAGGTCATTCTTTCTCCTTCGGGTTCGGGGTTGAGACATGCTCTTTATGATCCCTTATAGGACGCAGTCGTCTGGTTAATGTCTGATTAATGACGGCAGTGTGAAAGTTGTTTTTATTGCTCACGCGGGTAGCGATGAAAGTTTTAATACTCTCAATGTGTTATTCAGCTGGTCATTTAAATGCCACTCGGACTCCTGGGAGTTGCAGTCTCCTGGAAAAATGGAAATAGTGAGTTGTGGCACATCTCACAGAGTCTCTAGCTTACAAAAACAGCCGTGTCATGGGATTGAGTAATGGGTCCAGCAGCGCGACGGGGGGGGGGCAGGAGAGGGGGAGGGGAGTTAACTTTTTTTGAAATAACTTGGTCATGATTTTTTTGTTTCTCCCACAAAAAACGTAAAGAGGAAGACCAACGGAGCCACCCCTGGACATTGTAGGAGCTGCTGTTGGTTTTGGGAAGAGGCCCCGTATAGGCGTCGTCCTATCGCGCCGGCTTTGATCCGCGCGCATTTGCGTGGCAGGCCAAAGAACACAGTTAACAGTCGAGCGGGTTAGAAAAAAAGGGCCCGCCACAGCGCGGCTTGTTGGTTTTTGCTCGCTGCCTCAAACTGGCTCCACCAAGCGAGCTGCTGTTTGCAGATGGGCCCGAGTGGGGGGGAGGGGGGGGGAGGATGAGAGGGTTATGTTGCGAAAAGAAGAAAGTTCATCTGGGACATAATCATGGGTTCAGTCTGAAAAACATACTGTCCAGAAATGTGCCCTCTGACTGACCTTCGTTCTACTCCGTTTTTTAAACGTAATCTCCTCGTGTTTCTAGAAGAAAAAAAACGCTCCCACGCTCTGAATTCACAACCGGAGCGAAAGCGTCGCCTCGTGTTATTTTATAGTCGATGTACACTACCGTTCAAAAGTTTGGGGTCACCGAGAAAATGTTGTGTTTTCCATGAAAACTCACACTTTTATTTATTAAATGAATACAAGATTAATACAAAAAATATAGTCAAGACATTGACGAGGTTAGGAATAATGATTTTCATTGTAAATATTAATGTTGATCTTCAAACTTGTGGCTCAAAGGAAGGCCAGTTTTAGAGCTTCTCTCACCAGCATAACTGTTTTCAGCTGCGCTCACATAAAAAGGGTTTCAATGTCAATCTGTTTGTGGAAATTGCTAAATAAAAAGTTATAACAAAATTAAAAAAGGGTTTTAAGGGGGTTCTAACCCTCTGCTAGTCTTCTAAGGCAATACCACAATGTACCACTAGAACACTGGAGATGGGCCTCTATACACCTCTGTAGAGACTTGATTAAACACCAGAGAATAGGCATTTACACATTAACTATGTATAGAGAGTATTTCTGATTAATTTAATGTCATTTTCATTGGAAAAAACTGTGCGTTTTTTCCTTTTTTCTAAGTGACCCCAAACTTTTGAACGGTAGTGTATTTCAAATGATAAAAGCTGCGTTGTGGATTTTTCAAACGGAGCGCATGAGTCCGGACGGACGAGCTGAGAGGGCCGGCGCGTCACACGGCTAATTTAAACGCCGAAGGTAGTGAAAGGGATTACCGGGGAGATCAGAGTTCAATCCGAAGCTTGCAAAACATGCTCTCGATTGTTTCAACTCACAATTCACTCGGAAGGACCAGAAAGGGTTGTTCCTCAACGCGAGCGACGCGCCGTTGAAAACCGAGACGGAGCGGATTATCTTCAGTGGAGTCTCTCCGCTCCGCGGTTAATCCGTCCGCGTGCGACACTTCAGAGGCCGGCCGTAGGAAGTGGAGCTGCGGCACGTCGGAGGAGGACCGAGGGGATTCGTAACCTCTCCTGGCATCCAGCCAACCGCTAACCAGGGCCCTGGGCCAGCTCCATGCGTCTACTTCGATACGAGTTGATGGAGCGTTTTTTTTCTTCATTTTAATGTTCACCGCAATGTACGATAATCTGGAAACCTGAACGTTTCCATTAGTGCGCATGGAGGACGGATTTAGGAAACCTCAATGTGTTTAAAAAAATACAATAAAATACTTTAATGTTTATTTGGCTGAAGAAGAAAAAAGATAAATCGTGTTAATTAGCAAGCGATAGAGATTCTTGGAGGTGGAAACTCTTTTACAACTTTTCCCCCTGTTTCAAGTTTGTGAAAAATAAATAAATAATTGAACTCACGGAAATATCCATCTCGTTTAGACACCCAGCCGGTTCAAACTTGCCCCACCTAGTGGTGGGAGGTCCAAAGTAACACAAACATAAGGAAATTTGCTCCTACAATCGGCGTTTCTCAATCGGCGTACTTGTGTGTCCTTTCCTCTACTTGTGTCCTTTCCTCTCCTTGTGTCCTTTCCTCTACATGTGTCCTCGTGACTCGTGTCTCCTCATCAGTCTCAGTCCGGGGACATGTTCACATTCAAAGTTCGCTTCTCGTAAATCACGGTCAAAATGCCCGGATGTGACTCGATCCTCCCACTTTACCCAGGATGCATCAGAGGAGACTTGTGCGTACTCTGGCCAGCAGATATCCCAGAATGCATTTCACCAGCAACCGGAAAACAATAACGGAGCAGAAAATAAACTACTGAAAGTTGACTTTTTATAAATACTGTTGTTCGAGTCAGGAATGTCATTTTAGGATGTTTTGTTTATTTGACTGTAAAAAATAATTTACAGTGAATAATTAGAGTAAACTCAGGAGCAAGAACAGCTGATGTGGTGACGTCATCAAGTCAGCTGCTGGTCCAACCGCAGAAAGACCGTCCTCCCGTCCTCCCGTCCTCCGGAGTCTGGACTCCCAAGACCAGACTCCAAGAGAACACAAGTCTGTAGTCGTGTACTTTGAATTGAGAAACGCCGAATGAGTCTAAAAAACAGTCGCGTTTAAGAGGACACTGTTGCGCCCTGAACAAATAACAACACCCTCAGCTCAACCTTTGCTTCAACCTCTTGTGTGGACGCAAAGGTTCTATCTAGAGAGATCCAGTGACGGCGAACCCGTCAACATATCTGGATACATCCTTAAAAAAAGGAGAAAAAAATGAACAACCCGGAACAGTTAGTTATCGATCCTTATTTGCGGCCCTTATAATTTGCCTCGTCTGGCCTGACTCTTCTGTTCCAAAGCCTATTTCTCTACTACCCCCCCCCCCCCCCCCCTCCCCTCCCCTCGTACGCCACCAGTACACCAGCGAAGACACGGAAAGTCATTAACAAGTGCCCCCTTTGTTGCCGAACAAACACAGATGGTATTTGGCTCACGCATGGGGGATTAGCTGAACCCTGGGCCGCGCCGAGGGGGAAGCAGGCGACCGCTTTACAAAAGAGCTGCGCGCCTGTGTGGGTGTCAGAAGAGTTCTTAAATCATTAAGACGTAATACACACACACACACACACACACACACACACACAAACGCACACGCACACACTCGTAGAAAGAGAGCGCTGCTGTTTGTTTCCAGATTCAGGAGATTCAGTTTTGCTGATGCAAAAAAGTTGAAGAACAACCCCCCCCCACACACACACACACACACATACACGCACACACACACACACACACACACACACACACACACACACACACGCCCCCACCCACAGTGTAAAGCTGTGCCATGCCACCGGACACACACACACACACACACATACACACACACACACACACACACACACACACACACATACACATCTCCTCTGGCCCCCCCTAGTGCTGTGGGGGCGTGCAGGACAGCAAGAGAGAGAGAGAGAGGGGGGGGGGGGGGAACAAACCCCCATTTGTTCTCCGGGGCGAGGCGTTGACTGCGGCGCCGACCTCCCCCGCTCTGTTCGAACGAGAGGTCAAAGGTAGAGCCGTGCCCCAGTGCATTGTGGGCCTTGTAGTGTTTTGATGGCACATTTTTGGATCATGGAAAAGTCTGAATGGATTAGATAAAAAAAAAAAAACTAAAAAAAAACGCTTTTAGCTGCTGTCGTCTGGTTTGCTTTAACTGCGTGTTTTTAAAAGGATGAACTTGAGGAGTTCATTGTTCTTCGTCGCTGGCCTTAAAATCCATGCGGGTGCAGATGTTTTATTCAATTCAGTTTATTTTATACAGCCCAATATCACAAATTGAAGAATTCTCCTCAGAGGGCTTTACAACCTGGACACATACGACATCCCTGACCTTTGACCTCACATCGGATCAGGAAAAAACTCTCAAGAAAAAGAAAAGGCTGTGAAGGAAAGTGAAGCACCTTCCAGGTGACCCCCCCCCCTCCTCCCCCCCTCCCCCTGTTGGTGTGGATCGGACCAACAACACGGGGGGGGGGGGGGGGGGAGTTTACGACTCGAGAGTAAACACTCGCGCTGACTCACAGCGGGCTAATGATTCACCTGAATGGCCGTATTCTTCCTCACTTCACACACACACACACACACACACACACACACACACACACATACACACACGCACACACAACGTCTCACTCACTGGTTGTATTTTTCTTTTAAATTACCGAAATGGAAAACGGCCCCCGAAACACGTCGTCCTATACGCTCCGTGTGTGTGTGTGTGTGTGTGTGTGTGTGTGTGTGTGTGTGTGTGTGTGAGGCACAAAGAGGATGTTTTGTTCCACGAAGCGGTCGTCACACGTAACTCCGGCCCCGCTGTTGTTGTTGTTGTTGTGTCTCGGATGTTCCGCCTCTCCGGCACGGTGAAGGTCAAAAGGCTTTTTCATTTTCAGATGAAAATCAACAGGTATACCAGGAGATAAGGGGGGGGGGGGGGGGGGGGGGGGGATGGGGGCGGGGCTTATGGCTGGGTCTTGCTTCCAGGCAGTCTGCGATGAAACCAGCTGATTGTCGTTATCTCAGTCAGAAGACGGAGGACGGTCACAAAGCGTTTCTCGTGGAATCAAGATGTCGAGAGTCGGCGTGCGTCGAGGAGAGGGCGTGTCCTCGGCTCTCGGGGTCCCGATCCCATCGGGGACAGATACCGAACGCCCGGATGAAGATGAGCGATAACTCGGAGTGAAAGAGGAATTTAAGAACAAACGAACGTGGAACCACGTCGCCACAGATCCGGGGGACGTTTTTTCGACGGAGTTTTTCGAAAAAAGTCAATTTTACAGGAAGTCCTCTCACAGGAAGTCCTCTCACAGGAAGTCCTCTTAAACAAAGTCTTCTTACAGGAAGTCCTCTCACAGGAAGTCCTCTCACAGGAAGTCCTCTTAAACAAAGTCTTCTTATAGGAAGTCCTATCACAGGAAGTCCTCTTACAGGAAGTCCTCTCACAGGAAGTCCTCTCACAGGAAGTCCTCTTAAAGGAAGTTATCTTACAAGAAGTCCTCTCACAGGAAGTCCTCTCACAGGAAGTCCTCTTACAGGAAGTCTTCTTAAAGGAAGTTATCTTACAGGAAGTCCTCTCACAGGAAGTCCTCTTACAGGAAGTCTTCTTATAGGAAGTCCTCTCACAGGAAGTCCTCTCACAGGAAGTCCTCTTACAGGAAGTCCTTTAACAGGAAGTTCTCTTACAGGAAGTCCTCTTACAGGAAGTCCTCTTACAGGAAGTCCTCTTAAACGAAGTCTTCTTATAGGAAGTCCTCTCACAGGAAGTCCTCTCATAGGAAGTCCTCTTACAGGAAGTCCTCTCACAGGAAGTCCTTTAACAGGAAGTCCTCCAAAGTCGTTTGTCGAAGCCCCGACTTCCTGCCGCCGGCGCGGCGGGCGGGGTGGGCGGGGCTTACGAGGTGCCCGTGTGCTTGTTTGTCTACGAGATGTTTTTTTCTTCAGAGCCACCGCTGCCTGCCTCAGGAATGCACAACATATCTGTGTGTGTGTGTGTGTGTGTGTGTGTGTGTGTGTGTGTTGAATCTGGAGTTCAGCGGGAAAAGGAGTTTTGGGTGGTCTTCAAAAGCAAGACAGAGAAGTTGCTGTTTTATCTGTTATTACGGTCGCTGGCACAACCAATACAATATCTATTATAGACCTTTTACATTTTACAGTATTTATTATTTTAGTGAGGAGAGATTAATAAATACATATTATGAAATAATAACATTTCTTTTTACAATTAAACACTTGAAATGATGAAGGCACGGTAGTACAACATGTAAACCATACTTTGTTGTTTCATCTTCACCTCTTTTATTAAGATTTAATAAACATCTTTTTTTACTTTACAAAATGTACCAACACACTGGCGAGGAGGAATTCAATTCAAATCATACCCTCTAAAATTAAAAGGCAATCTGGTATGAATTGATATCAAGTTTAAGAGATATTCAGATAGATAATTGCAAAAAATTGCAAAAAATAAATAAATGTAATTCCACATATCATAGCATTGACAGCATCTTACAGGAAGTCCTCTTATAGGAAGTCCTCTTACAGGAAGTCCTGTTACAGGAAGTCCTCCTACAGGAAGTCCTCTCACAGGAAGTCCTCTCACAGGAAGTCCTCCTACAGGAAGTCAACTTACAGGAAGTCAACTTACAGGAAGTCTTTTTACAGGAAGTCCTCTTACAGGAAGTCCTCTTACAGGAAGTCCTCCTACAGGAAGTCCTCTTATAGGAAGTCCTCTTACAGGAAGTCCTCCTACAGGAAGTCCTCTTACAGGAAGTCCTCTTACAGGAAGTCCTCCTACAGGAAGTCCTCTTATAGGAAGTCCTCTTACAAGTGGTCCTCTTACAGGAAGTCCTCTTATAGGAAGTCCTCTTATAGGAAGTCCTCCTACAGGAAGTTCTTTTACAGGAAGTCCTCTTACAGGAAGTCTTCTTATAGGAAGTCCTCCTACAGGAAGTCCTCTTATAGGAAGTCCTCTTATAGGAAGTCCTCCTACAGGAAGTCCTCTCACAGGAAGTCCTCTTATATGAAGTCCTCCTACAGGAAGTCCTCTCACAGGAAGTCCTCTTATAGGAAGTCCTCTTACAGGAAGTCCTCTTATAGGGAATCCTCTTGCAGGAAGTCCTCTTACAAGTGGTCCTCTCACAGGAAGTCCTCTTATAGGAAGTCCTCTTACAGGAAGTCCTCTTACAGGAAGTCCTCTCACAGGAAGTCCTCTTAAAGTGCCACGTTTGAGCCTCACAGCTGATTGGATGTGTGGCGGGAACACAGCGCATAACAGCGCAGGCTTGAAGGGCTGTGATTCTGTAACAGAAACAAGAAGAAGAAGAAGAGGAAGAGGAGCTGTGACTCCTCCGACAGTAACAAATAGGTCTCATGACAGGAAGAGAGAGACGGCCGTGTTTCTTTTGAGCGTCACCCACATCGCCGATTACAGCCGCCAGCCGTCTGGAAACCGATACGGCTTCATGCGGAGAGAGAGAGAGAGAGAGAGAGAGAGAGAGAGAGACGCTCATTACAGAGGGATGTCTCATCCACAGCGTTATCACTCCTTTCTTTTTTTTTTCTTCCCTTTCTCCTTTTCGCCTTTGATGAATAAGACACGGCAGCGATAGTTCAGGTGCTCAGCGGAGCGTGGGAGGTTTCAAGCTTCTTTTTCTTTTTTTTTTTTTGCAGCTTTTTTGTCCGACCTGCGAGAGGCTGAAGAGTCACGGGACATCTTCACACACACACACACACACACACACGCGCACACACACAACAATTCCTCGATTTGCAAACAACAGAGAGTTCCCGGGTTCAGTGGTTTGAAATGAAATGGACATTAAATATATATTTATATAGTTTGAGGGAACTTTATTTATCTTCTTCTTCTTCTTCTTCTTCTTCTTCTTCTTCTTCTTCTTCTTCTTCTTCTTCTTCTTCTTCTTCTTCTTCTTCATTCTTATTTTTTCTTTTCATTTTTCATTTTTCATTTTTTCTTCTTCCTCTGTCTTCCTTCTTTTTCTTCTTTCACCCTCTTCCTCTTTCTTTTTCATCCTCCTTCTTCTTCTTCCTTCTTTTTCTTCTTTCCTTCTTCCTTCCTCTATCTTCTTCCTTCCTTCCTCTTGTTTCTTCCTTCCTCTTCCTTCCTTCTTCTTTATCCTTCTTCTTGTTCCTTTCATGTTCTTCTTCTTCTTCTTCTTCTTCTTCTTCTTCTTCTTCTTCTTCTTCTTCTTCTTCTTCTTCTTCTTCTTCTTCTTCTTCTTCTTCTTTCTTGGAGTGAGCACTGTTTGTTGTCTGTTGTTCTCTGTGTGTTGTATACACTGAATACCTGAATATCGCGTGGACTGAAAAAACTGAAAACACTAACAAAGATAGTGACTTTATGAAAACATGTTTTGTTTATGTTGTTGAAAACTAAAGAAAAAAGTGAGTTAAGATCAAAGAGCTGCCCGTGTTCTCAGTCCCAGCGTGGGAAAAACGACCGACCCTCAGCTGGGATGCAAAACAACTCTTATTTATTGATTCCATCCGCTCGCTCGCTGTATATATTTCCCTCATGCTGTATTATCCCCCCCCCCCCCCCCCCCCCCCTCCATCCTCCTCAGGCGTGCTGAAGGACTACCTGCGCGAGCTGCCCTACCCCCTGATCACCAAGCAGCTGTACGAGGCCGTGTTGGAGTGCATGGCCACCCGGCCGCTGCGCATCGGGGCGGCGGGCTGCGAGAACGACCAGGCGGACACGGAGCACACCGTGGGCCTGCTGGACAACCTGCCGGACGTGGAGAGGGTGAGCAGAAACAGCCCCCATCCCCCCCCCCCCCCCTTATTTTATACAGCCCAATATGACAAATTAAGAATTTGGCCTCAGAGGGCTTTACAATCTGGACACATACCACATCCCTGACCTTTGATCTCACATCGGATAAGGAAGAAACTCACGAGAAATTACACCAAAAAAACTTTAAGGGGGATCATACTCATAACTAATGCTTCATAGCGTGCAGTTATGATAAAGTGTTACGTATTTTAAGTTTAAGAATTATTTGTTTGTTTGTCAGAAATTGGAGGCACTTCTATTTAACCGTACATCAAAAATAATACATATACTTATTTAGGTTTACAGTATATGAGCAATTGTCTTCATGGCAATAATAAGACTTTTAGGCAGTAGTCTACATAATTAAAGTGTTTTCTTAGATTTTTTGATCAAAAACAAAACAGAAATTATAAATCAGACAATCATATTCAATTATATTCTTATTTATTTGTGGTTATTTATTATTACATTTTTCTATAAAACATTATAACTTATTTTGGCATTTTTATATAATTCAAAATTATATATATATATATATATATATATATATATATATATATTAATTTTTTTGTACCTACCTAGTACAGGCAATACAGATAATAGTAATAACTTTATTTATATAGCACCTTTAAAAACAATGTTTACAAAGTGCTCCACAGAAAGTCAAAGCAAAACAAGTGGAATAGTAAGAAACCAATATGACATTTAAAAGTATATATTAAAATTAAAAATAAATACAAATAGGACACACAACAAAGAAAAAAAAAAAATATGCTATTAAATTATCAAAATGATGAGAGTACCCTGTCTGTGCGCCTCAGATGACCCTGCAGACGCTCCTCGACCACTTGAAGCTGGTGGCGTCGTGCCAGGACGTGAACAAGATGACGTGCCAGAACCTGGCGGTGTGCTTCGGCCCGGTGCTGCTCAGCCAGCGGCAGGACGCGTCGTGCCACACCAACCGGGTCTTCATCGACTCGGAGGAGCTGGCCAGCGCGCTGCACTTCAAGAAGCACATCGAGGTGCTGCACTACCTGCTCCAGCTGTGGCCCGGTGAGCGCTGGTTGAACGCGCGTGAATGCATCAGAGTATTCCTATTTTGTGGCGTTAGATGCAGTGTTTTCTGAGATTTTTGGAACAAAAAACTAAATATAAATCCGACAATCATATTTAATTATATTCTTATTTATTTGTGGTAATTTTTCTATAAAAAATTATAACTTATTTTGGCATTTTTATATAATTGAAAATTATATATATATATATATATATATATATATATATATATATATATATATATATATATATTGTTGAGCCTACCTAGTACAGGCAATACAGATAGGACACACAACAAAAAACGAAAACAAAAAAGTTGCTATTAAATTATCAGAATTATGAGTTTTTTTGTTTTTTTAAATCGGGGTAATGTACGTACATCAGGCAGCCTCTTGCCCCGCTGGCTTAGGGTGGGGGGGTAGGAGGGGGGTGGGGGGGGGGAGGTCTTATGAGAATCAACGGCAGCTCTGCGGTTCAGCTCCACAAAAAAGGACCGGGTGGCTTTGATCTTTGAGGGTTTTTTTCCCGACTGAGCCAATCAGAGGCCAGCGAGTAAAGCCCCAATGTAAACCAACGTGGGTTTTTTTTAAGGCGGGGCACCCCATCTGAAGATAAAACACCAACTGAGGACAGAGACCCATTACCACACACACACACACACACACACTCTCACACACACACACAGGTCATCTGTCTGCCTGCACAGCTGCAGCGGTCTGCTCTGTGTGATATCAATCAAGTCCGAAATTATTCGGGAGGGCATCAAAGAGAAGAGCTGCGAGGCGGCTCACAGACACTCATTTGATATTTCTCAACCCACTGTGGTTCCTTTATTTTCTTTTTTTAAACCTCGTGTTCACTGCATCTCTGATCAGTGAGCCGGGTCCAAAAGACGAGACAGAGTTAAAGATCCATCGTCTCACGTTCCTCTGTCGGTCAGAACGTCTGAAACATCTGGTGACGAGACGGATTCAAACTGCATTTAAATCCAATTTATTATAAAAACGGTCATCGATCTGAAATTAAACTCGCTCGCTGTATCTTAATTGAAAGAAATGTATAGATTTAAAAGCATCTCGTTGTGTCAGTGTATCTTTGTAATAGCAAGTATTGTAATACAATACAATATTATTCTATAAATATTTTTAAAAAGCAGAAAGACTGAAAAGATATAGGTAAATGATTGGAATTTATTTATAAGATTATTATTTATTCAACAAATAAATCAGATAATAATATAAAATTCAGATATTTGATATGTATCTTAAGGCATACTTTTTGTATTTACATGCATGCTGTATTTCTTAAAAAAATAAAACAATTAAATACAGCATGCACAGCAATCCTCAGAGTTCTTCCCCCCCGTCACCTGCAGCTTTAACCAGATCTGCTGACTGACTCTGTCTAGCCTCTGATGAATTTAAAAGCCTCCACAGACTCCCACGTTGAAGTGGAGCCCCCCCCCCCACACACACACACACACACACACAAACACACACACACCAAGAACCGCACAGAAGAGTGAAAACGCACCCGCTGAATACGTCAGGGTTCGTGAAATCCCATAATTGCTGGTAGAATTCCCAAAAGATGAAGTGCGAAAAAAAAGGAGAAAAGATGAACGCATAGACAAAGGAAGGTGGGGTCAAGTGGCCTGGAGAAAAATATATATATATATATATTTATTTAAGCCTGCGCTCAAGTCTGCGCCGCTGATGTCACGCCGCCGTTGCCTGCGATGACCTGCAGTAACCCGGGCCGGCCTCCGGGGGCGCGGCTCCCAGCTCCACACCCTCTGGTCTCCGCTCTGTCTGCTGCTCCCGGCTCCCAGCGAGGACGCCTGGACTATAATTAAAGACATTCCAGGCTTAACCTTAGCCCCCGAAGCTTCACCCGAACATTTCACAATTATGGGATATTTTCAGCCGCCTCTTCACGCCTGTCACACGCACACACACACGCGCACACACACACACGCTCGCGCACACATACCTGACCCGCCGAGGCATTGTTGCCTCACGTGTGCACGTCTTCGGGGCGAGCGCAAGGACATCTGACACCAGTGACGCTAGTTACAGGTAGTGTGAGAGAGCACGAGCGTGTGTGTGTGTGTGTGTGTGTGTGTGTGTGTGTGTGTGGTTGTGTGTGTGTCAAAGAGGCCGAGGGGGTGCTGTGTGTGTTTGTCGTGAACTGTGCAGATGGTTGGACAGACAGGAGGAGAATGTCTCTCTGTGTGTGTGTGTGTGTGTGTGTGTGTGTGTGTGTGTGTGCGTGTGTGTGGTTGTGTGTGTGTGTTTGTGTGTGTGTGTTTGTGTGTGTGTGTGTCGAAGAGGCTGAGGGGGTGCTGTGTGTGTTTGTCGTGAACTGTGCAGATAGTTGGACAGACAGAGGAGGAGCGTGTGTGTGTGTGTGTGTGTGTGTGTGTGTGTGTGTGCGTGTGTGTGTGTGTGTGTGTATGTGTGTGTGGTTGTGTGTGTGTGTGTGTGTCAAAGAGGCCGAGGGGGTGCTGTGTGTGTGTGTGTGTGCGTGTGTGTGGTTATGTGTGTGTGTGTGTGTGTGTGTGCATGTGTATGTGTGTGTGTGTGTGTCAAAGAGGCCGAGGGGGTGCTGTGTGTGTGTGTGTGTGTGTGTGCATTTCTTTGCGTTAGCATTCGTACATTTATCCCTTTTCAACATACGCGGCGGTATTTTTGTCTGATTCCCGTCTTCATTTACTTTTCTGCTGACGGCTAATAACCGAACTCGTGTGCATCACGTCTGGAACATTAAATAGCGCGCTGTCTCTTTAAATGGGGGATAATTCCTGTTTGTTGCAGGCGCTCATTGCTTCAGTGTTTAGCCGCAGCAGAGTTGCAAGGCACGCAACCGCTGCACGTAAACGCCGCTGTATCAGCACGCGTCACACGAGTCATCACGCTCTCTTTTTTTTTTTTGTAATGATAATATTTGAATCCTTTTATTTTCATACACCTCAGTATTGTGTGTACGTAACGTTTAACGCTTGTTTTCGTATGTTTTCCTTTTTTTCCGATCGTGTCGGCGAGTGTAGGTACACAGAGGTAAAGACAGACAGGTAACCGGGGGGGGGGGGGGGGGGGGGCGCTGCTGGTTGCCGTGGAGTGCTGCTCGCAGGCAGAGGTTTCTTTTTTTAATAATGTCCAATCTGGGTTTGAGTTTATTTCATTTTTTAAAGTTTTGTTTTAGTCCCACGGTCGATAGCAAAGAGCCCCGAAGGCCTCGGGGTCACGGCGTGTGGCGGCGTGACGTCGGCGTGCGTTCCTCTGACTTGGAGCACGGCATGGCATGTTCACATTATTTTGTCCAGGGCTCCTCACAACTTGAATGATCGTGTTGCTTCTCCAGGTGTTTTTGTTTTAAAGATAGAAGCTTGGTAGTCTCAGTTATTTTACAAAAAATGGCATGTTTTTTAAATGTCACGTTGACCGTGAAGATACTAGAGGGGACTAAAAAGGTCACTACAAACTACAAAAATATAATATTATAATATATATATATATATATATATATATATATATATATATATATATATATATATATATATATATATATATATATATATATATATATATATATATATATTATAATATTATATTTTATATATATATTATATATATATATATATATTATATTATATATATGTGTATATATATATATATATATATATATTATTATATATATATGTGTATATATATATAATATATATATATATACATACATATATATTATAATATTATATTTTATATATATTATTATATATATATATATTATATATATTATACTATTATTGATATCTTGCTCTGCTGATATTGGTTTTGAAAAAATAATTTGACAAAATATCTGCATGGCTAGAAACCACGAGCGGTATACGATTAAAATGTTTTGTTTTTCTTCCTCATTCTGTAATTTGGGTGAACTAACCCTTTAAAACAAATATTTTATTATTTTGGGAAATATTCTTTTCCAAAGATAAAAAAAAAAATACTTTCCAGTCGCTATGCTAAGCTAAGCTAACTAGCTGCTGGCTGAACAGAATGATTTCTCATCTTCTAATTTATCTTATTTAATAAAATAAGTGTATTTCCCAACATGTAGAACCATCCCTCAACCAATCAAACGCTCCTCTGAACACATAATTAACTCGTGCCGTTTTCTTTTTTGTCTCCAGTCGTGGACCCTCACGGCCGCTCCTCCCAGCGCCCTGCGGCCTCGCCCGACCCTCTCTTAGCTCCTCCCCTCCGGCGGAGAAAAGAGCGCCCCCAGGTCCTCAACCTCTCCGAGGCGGAGATGGCCGGCGTCCTGCGGCCCAAGCCGGGGCGCCTGGACAGCCCCAGCAACCGCTACGCCGGCGACTGGAGCACCTGCGGCGACAGCTACTCCCCTTGTGAGTTTCCTCTGCCTCCCAACAAAGAGGAGTCGGACTACGACGACGTGGCCTCCGAGGACGCGGAGGCGGCGGCCGAGGAGGAGGCGGAAGAGGAAGAGGAGGAGGAGGAAGAGGAGGAGGCGGTGGCGGTCACGGCGCCGGAGGATGCTCCCGTCGAGCAGGAGCATCCTCCGGGAGACGAGGACGTGAAGGACGATGACGAGGAGGAGGAGGAGGAGGAGGAGGAGGAGGAGGAGGAGGAAGTTGAGAGTGAGACAAGCAACGGGCAGACGTTAGAGGACATGGAGGAGGAAGAGGAGGAGGAGGAGGAGGAGGAGGAGGAGAGAGGATGTGCGAGCATATCCTGCCTCCTCGTCTGCCCATGGAACACGCCTACCAGGCCTACATGAAGATCCAGGACATCAGCCCCGTGCTCAGCAACCGGGTCAACCTCCGAGACCTGCAGGAGAGCATCGACACGCTGATCGGGAACCTGGAGCGAGAGCTCAACAAGAACAAGCTGAACGTAGGATACTGACTCACACACACACACACACACACACACACACACACACACACTCAGAGAGACTGATGGGGAGGCCTTCTTTACCGTTCGAGGTGCTTCAGTAAACAGCTCCTGTGCATAAAGAAACCCGACTAAAGGACGAGGTGAGAAGAAATGCAACGGGGCACTTCTGGCGTTTTTTTGTAATTTTTACCCGCAGACATTCCTTAACGTTGTTATTTTCGCGTCGTACGTTTTTTTTTTTTTTTTACGGTCCGGTTCCGTTATTTTTTTCTTCTTCTTCCGTTGTTGTTGTTGTTGTTGTTGTTGTTGTTGTTATTGTCGCTTCTCTTCTTATTAGAAGAACCCATCGACCCCTCAGGGGTTTAAACGGTGCCTTAATTGTGTGAAGGTGGTACGTCAAGAGGAAATTCCACCCTGAAATACGATGCATTCCCCTCGCCGTGCGATCCGGACACAGTGGTGACAACCTCTGATGTTATGGAGTTATGCTTTTACTTTGAAAAGTGTTTCATGTTATTTAGCAGAGGGGCTTCACTCATGCTATCTTTTAAGCGGCGATGCTGATGTTTTTTCGGGCAAAATTCCCGATGTGCTTTATTTTGAAATTTACCATTTCGCCTACCAAAACATCCCACAGCCTTCTAGAGTTTTCGACCAAAAGTATTTTGTTGGCGAGCTTCTGAAGCAGCTTTTTGGACACTTACGCAACAGTGGTAGGCTCCCCAAAAAATATGGGATACATTAGGCGAATTTTATCCCAAGAAATATTTATGATTAGATGAATTGAAGAATGTGCCGAGGAAATGTCGGTTTTCTTCGGGGCCTCTATCGTTTTTGGCAGCGGATAAAAAAAAATGTTCCCCCTGTTTTATTGAACCCTCTTATTGACCTAAAAATAATTCTCCAAAGCTGAACATGAAATCTAGAGCATGTAAACAGGGTTTATTATTAAAAAGATCAAAGGAGGAACCCGTGTACATTCTGTTTCAGGGTGGATTTCCTCTTCTTTCTTTTTTTTAAGGCAGCATAGAGCTTTTCTATCGAGGTATGAGACACAAAATGTTGTACAACAATAATGCACTTATGAGGCAGGCAGTAGTGTAGATCGTCGTGATAGTTCACGGACCGTGGGAGAAACAGGCGCCACGGAAAAAAAAAAAATCCTATGAAAGATAAACAAGAAATACGATATGGCTTGAAATGTATTTACGTTCTTTATCGTGACATGTTAGACACATGTTCAGGCACACAATAAAACTATCTCTAAACAATAGAGATGTATTAGATTTTAAGCAAGGCAACTAAAGCAGATAAAATGGGTTTGACGTGGCATCGGATCTACTTAATCCCAACATTTTGGTAAATTAGCTTGTTTCCCTTTCTTGTACGAGAGTTAGTCGAGAAGATTGATGATGACATGTTTGTGTATGTACGCAAAATATTAGGCTAGAACTAGAAAAACATCTTAGATTAGCTTTAGCGTAGAGACGAGGCAACGCTTTCCTGTTTCCTAGCATGCGGTCTTTCAAACTAGCATAGATTAGCATAGATTAGCTCATTCATCAATCTTCTATACCTCTCCGCAGAAAAAGCAAACAAGCTACATTTCTCAATACGTGGAATTATTCCTTTAAATACCACCAACCGGTAGACTTTCCGCTTCTCCCGTCTTTTTTTGCCGAAATGTGAAGCACAACTTCAGAAAAGCTCTACGCGGAGGGCTACGGTTAGCACGACTTAGCTAGCTGCCTAAATTTTTTGGACAAAGGACGTTCTTAGCTATCCAGGGATTCAGCACGATCAGTATTTAACCTGTATATGTATATAATTATGATATAAATGTATTCGGAGTATATTATTTTTGACAGCTTCTTATTTCAATGGCGTATTTAAATACTTCCGATGACCTCGTAGTGTCGCGTAGCGTAGAAGTAGTCGCTTTTCCTCCCGCCAAGCTACCTGTACACATCTGTGCTGGACTAATGGTACAACTTTAGCTGTAAAAAAATATAAAAAACCGTGCTCTTGCAGAGAAAAGTGATATTTTTATTGCATTGTGTGTATATATGTGATATTGTTTTGTGTCTGTGGTGGACTACGCTCTGTTTATGATGATTATCGGTGTTTTTGTGTGTTTTTTTTACGGTACTGAACGTCGCATGGTCACAAGCTTTATCGGCATGAACGAGGCTCTTTCTCTTACGCCTTTTGTATTTGATATTTATGTGTAAAGAGACTTATTTTGTAACGTATGCTTGTTTGTTCGTCGTCCCGTTCCTTCGATACACAGACGACTGCACTGGTCGAGCTTTTCTCCAGAGGACTTACGTGTGACGGCAGTGATGGACTTTGTGAAACTTCCATAGTATACATCATGTATTTAGCATTATCTTAGAATAGGGACTTTTCATTTCCACTGTCAAATAATCGCACTCAAATTGTTATCTGCAGTCTTGTTTGAATTTTCCTTTTTTTTTTTTAAGAAATACACTATTCTTTTTCTTTGCAGTGGCAATATCCGTTGCAATATTTCAGCAACTGCATCATATTTCTTTTTGGGTGTGTTACATCTTGGATTGTACATTTTCTGTCTTGTCCTCTTTGTCCTTTGGAGAGAAAATGTCACATGGAAGGCATCAATAAACAAAACACAAACAAATAAAGTTTTGTATTGATCCTGAGAAATGTATGATCATAATAAAGTATATTATTTTACATTTACATGTAGACTGACTCTTTTTTTGCCACATAGATTGAGCATTTCCTACTTTTTACAGACACAGCCAGGTTTAAGTTGCAGTATCACTTTGAATAACCAGAATTAAACAATCACTAAAGCTTTTCTCTATCCGGAACAGTATTTTACAGATTTGATTATACAGTGATGTAAAAAAGTCCAGAAAAAAACCCTGAATTTTCAGTCAATAATAGATTTAAAGCAGGGGTGTCAAACTAATTTTCACCATGGGCCACATCAGCGTCACGGCTGCCTCTTAAAGGGCCGGTGTACCTGAAACACTGTTTACGCTGTAGCTGCTATCTGGTACAGTGCATCACATGGTGATATTTATATTTTAACTGTAAATAGTCCTTTTTCAATAAAGATAATAATAACTACTCCCAAACATATTAAATATCTCTCTTTGCATTGAATTATTGTTTATTCGAGTGTAGGAATATTATCCATATTTTTTTTTCTCTAATTTTATAATATAAATCGATTTAATATGAAACCTTCAAAATAAAAGCACAGGATATTTTTTTTACATTTCCTGAAGAAAAGGTGATCATATGACCTTCAAGCCGACGGGCCACATAAAATGACGTGGAGGGCCACATTCGGCCCGCGGGCCTTGTGTTTGACGCGTGCGATTTAAAGGAACAGTTCACATCGAACACATCACACAGAAATAGACAAACCTGCATTCATTCACAAAAAAACACTGCACAGCACTCTTGTTTAAATGTCTAAAAATTACGATCGCTGCCACATTTCCCCAAACCATTCTAAACACCATCTTTGTTTTACTGGAAACCATAAGCTGTAAACTGGACTTTTGTTATTTGTGTAGACGCTGTGGGAGCACGGTAACCCGGCCTCAGCAGAGAACAGTAAATACGTTTGGGGAATTGCCCTTGTTGACTTGTGGGAATCTCCCAGAACGACTTCCAGCTTCAGGGACATTCCCAGAATGCAGCTGCATTTAGCCGGGATAGCGAAGGTTGCACTTTCACTGTGGCTCCAACAAATAAAAATAAACATGGCCAGATGCACGAGAGAATTAACCGAAACGTAGAACAACATGTGGGCTCAAAAGCAGTGTGCAGAAATAGTGAAATGTCATTTAAATATTTTTACTCTCCAAAATGAGATCTCAAATCATGGAATTTTAAAATGGCCATTTCCAGGCCTGGAAAAGTCATGAAAAAAACATAAATCACAAAAGTTTGGGAAAAGTCATGGAAATGTGTTATAATCACTTGTTCATTCACGCCGAGTTTGAAATAATGAATATGTTTTAGAAAGAAAGACTCAAAATATAATATGGCATACGCTCTCATACTGGCGGCGCAATTTATTTATTTTTCCGCGTTGCAAGTGAACGCACCTTAACTGCAAAGTTCGATGGCCGTAGCTCGGGAAGCAAATGTTAATTCTTTAAATAAAATATTGTCTCTTATTCAATTGTTTCAGTAGATGTATACTGTATGCTTTGGAATTCACATTGTTTAAATACTAAATATTCGTACTTTTTCATGTATAAACCGAGATTTCAGTTTGGTCATGGACATTTGGTTTAAAGTCATGGAAAAGTCCTGGAAATCCATCGGTCAACGTGTGTAAGAACCCTGCATGAAATCAGGAGCGTGCAATCATCGCCCGGGCGGCTCCACCTGAGGTGATGCGTATCTTTTGGCAGCTCGTGTGAGAAGCCGAGAGCAGCCATGGGCCTTTCAGCACTAAATGGTTTTCAGCCTCGTTTGAAGTCCCGCACCGTGGCTCCGTATCGCATGTTTATGGCCGCCTTGAACAGGTAGGAGAAAGCTGGAGGGTACGGCATGTACACATACCTGTCTGCACCTTAAAGCGCGGTTGTATATCCCCAGTGAAGAAGGAAAAAAAACATCTACCGCCATTTAAACGCTCATAAACACTCAGACTGGAATTTTGCAGGCGATGGAGCCACATATTTAAGTGACTGTTTTTAAATGTATATAATTTGGATTCACAGAGTTCATAATAATATTATTAATGTCCCTGTGAGTAGAACAAGTATTTTGGGTCTTTTGATGCCAACAAAAAAAAAAAGATTACAAAAACAGTGAATTCCTGTTTCTTCTATTTTTTGTTATTCCTTCTTTATTATAAACACTACCGTTGAAAAGTTTGGGGTCACCGAGACAATTTTTGTGTCTTCCATGAAAACTCACACTTTAATTTATCAAATTAATTCGAAAAATGTATAGAAATGTTAGTGAAGACATTGAAAAGGTTAGAAATAATGTTTTTTATTCAAATGTGTCGCTCAAAGGAAGGCCAGTTGTAGAGCTTCTTTCAGCAGCATAACTGTTTTCAGCTGCGCTCACATAAAAAGGGTTTTCTACCCCTCCGTTAGTCTTCTAAGGCGAGAACACAATGTACCAATAGAACACTGGAGATGGGCCACTATATAGAGATAAACCAGAGAATAGTCATTTACCTCATTAGCTATGTAGATAGAGTATTTATGATTAATTTAAAAAGATAAGATATTCATTTATTAGTCCCACCGTGGGGAAATTTCAGGATCACAGCAGTGGGTGTACATTAGAGCATTAATAAAAATAAAAGATACAAATAAAAACACAAAACTAAATACTAAATACTAAAATACTAATACTAATACTAAAATACAAAATACTAATACTAAATTACTAAATATTAAAATACTAAATAATAAATAATAATACTAAAATACTAAATACTACAACGGGAAAACAAAGTAAAGTGTTATCTAATGTTATCTTTATTGAAGAAACAAATTGCTTTACTTTGAAAAATAAGGAGATTTGACCTCAACCTTTTAAACAGAATTGTATCTGAGGAAAAAAGGAGCCAATTTTAAAAGTGCTTCTTCTTCTTCTTCTTCTTCTTCTTCTTCTTCTTCTTCTTCTTCTTCTTCTTCTTCTTCTTCTTCTTCTTCTTCTTCTTCTTCTTCTTCTTCTTCTTCTTCTTCTTCTTCTTCTTCTTCTTCTTCTTCTTCTTCTTCTTCCAGGCCCAATAAAAGCACGAGTGAAATCCCATATGGAGCCAGAGGTAGACATAATAACAGCGCGGCCGTGTTTGGATAGTCAGAGCAGCCACTCGATATCAGGACGTCGGACCGAAGTGAACTCGACTCAACTTTAGTTTGTTTTCTAATCCGGGAGCTGCAGGAGATACGAGCGTCTTCAGGTAAACATCCTCCACAGCCACCTGCAGTGAAACCGGAGCTCTTTCTCTCCTCTTCTTCTCCTTCGCTCCCCTGCTCCCTTAATCTCTGCTGACCTTCTTTGAGTCAACCAGCCAACCACAAAAACACACCGTCTTTGTTTCATTTATTTATTTATTCACAGTAAAGAGGAGCGTCGCTCAAGATGAAACGAGAGAGGCGGACGTTTAACCCTCCGGTTACCGTCACATTTAATAACATCTTTTACCCTTTAAACCTCCAGAAAATGATTAGAATTTATATAGTTTCCCAAGTTGAAGCGTCAGGTACTTTATGTTTGTTTGTTGACGACCTAAACAGCCCTTAAAATTGAAAAAAAAAAAAAGAAAAAAAAATATTTGTAAAATATTGATATTTAACTTTGCTTTGAAAATGCGGAAGGTTATGTTTTGATCGCCGTGTATTTGTATGTGTGTGTGTTATTCGCATAAGTCAAAAAGTATTAAATCGAATCGCATGAAATTTGGTGGGATGATTGCTTATTATCCGGGGACCATTTGGTTCAATTTTGGGATCGTTTGGCTCAAAGGTCAAGGTCAAGGTCATGAAAAGGTCAACATCTTTTTACTATAGCGCGGTCAATTTCTATCCAATTGGCATGCAACTAATGCCAACATGTTCATAATTCAATGCCCTTCTGATATGCGAAGGTATGCGCTCTACCGAGTGCCCGTTCTAGTTCTTATTTGTTTTACACAGTGGAAAACAGCCTGGCGTCAAATTGACCCCAAAGAACACCGATGGGTACACGTTGTGTTCAGGACATTGAAAACATATCATCGTGTAGATTTTGATGTTTTCCCTGTTTTCCCCAATAAATTAGGAAAAGTCATGGAATGTGAAGGAAAAAAAAGATGTTAGTAATTGGTTTAGAGACGTTAAAAATGTACCTCCGATGTGAGGTTTTGGGGCAGGGATGTCTATGTGTACAGATTGTAAAGCACTCTGAGACAAATTTGTAATTTGTGAAACTTGGCTATACAAATAAACTGAATTGAATTGAATTAATGGGGTCAAATTGACCCGAAAGGTAACAGGAGGGTTAAGAAAATAGGCTAGTGGTTAGCATCAAGGAGACTCCAGACAGCTGAACAGCGCTCAGCTGACGGGAGGCAGGCGATAGCGTACGCTAAAATACCGACTGCGTCTCTCCATCCCCCCCCCGCCCCCCCGCCCCCCTCCGGAGATCAAAGTCATCGGCGTGCCTGGTTTCAGCGTGACGTTCCAGGCCGGGTCGGGAGGATGAATCACCGCCACCTGCGAGTTTATCAAACCTGCGGCGGCCCGAGCGTCTCGTCGAGCCCCGGACCGCGGCGGCTGTCAAAAGCTTCTTTTTTTTTTCAGTCTCACACTTTCACATTTCTCCCTCCCGTCAAGCGGAGCAAACCCTCGACCTCATCCTGTCCCCGCCGCTGAAAGGAGATTGCTCTCGGTCTGGGGAGGAGGGGGGTGGGGGGGAGGGGGAGGGGGAGGGGGGTGATGAGCAGCTTATACCTCTCGGAGGGATTAGCCTTATTAAAATGAAATAGTCTAGTCCTGACTGACAGAGCAATGGAGGGCGGAGGAGGGAAGAGGCGGCGAGGACAGAGGAGACGGCCGTATACGTTGTGTGAGCCCCCCGGAGGATCTGAAGCGCCGCTCCTCTGTGTTCTTCTCCTTCCCTTCCATTCTTCATTTTCACCTCTCGCTCTCTCCTCATCTTATCCCCCCTTCTTCTTCTTCCTTTTTTTCTTCTTCTTCTTTTTTTTTTCTTCTCTCTCTCTCATCATCACCGCGGTCCAGAACAGGCGGATCTGTCGGCGGGCGCGTCGAGAGATCTGCACCCACAAGTCCTCAGATGAGCTGCCAAGTGTGTGTGTGTGTGTGGGGGGGAGGGGGGGGGAACAAAAGCCCCCCCCCCTCGCCAGAAATAGTGGCCAAAAAACAAGATAATACATATTTACACATGAAAAAAACATACAATAAATACAGAATAAAATATGGAGTAAAACAATTATTTATTTATTTTTACTTTAAATGTTTCACAAAAAAAAAAAATGCAACTAAACATGACAACAACAACAAAAATATATATATTTAAAACATTAATATAAAAAAAGTTGGAATCTCTCCTTCTGCTGCTGGTACTTCAATATGGACTGCCCCCCCCCCTTCCCCCATCTAAAACAGAAAAAAAACACATCGGAAAAGCCTGAAACCTTGGTAAAATGTGTTTAATAGCCCGACTACTGAAGGGCTCTGCATGTATGGGATGTGTGGCCAGGAATCTCATTTTTCCCAGCCATTACCCAGACTCAGCTCGCCCGTGTTCCCGAGGAGAGCGAGCGGGTCGTGCAGGAGGACGTTAAATGTGCCAGGAGGGCCGAACGGCGCCGCGTATGACTTTATAATTTGTACCGCGATGACTCGCGGACCGTGCCGATAATCCTCTTCACGCTCGTAAAGCCACGCTCGAATCAGAAGACCGCGAACGCACCGCGGAGACTCGTGGAGACGGTTTTGTGTTTCATCCTCCGAAAAACGACAAAGAAAGCGTTCAACTCATTGTAACCCTCCTGTTACCTTTGGGGTAGATTTTTAACATTTAACGTCTCTAAACAAATTATTAACATCCTTTTTTTTGCTTCATATTTCACGACTTTTCCTAATTTATTCGGAACAACTGGGAAAACATCAAATATACATGATGATATGTTTTCAATGTCGTGAACAATTTGACCCCAGGCTGTTTTTCCTGATAAGAAATAAGAAAGAAACTTTTTTATATATTTAAAGGGCTGTTAGGTCGTCAACAAACATACATAAAGTACTTCACACTTAAACTTGGGAAACAAGATCAATTCTAATAATTTTTTGGAGACACATGCTGCTGTGGAGACGACCAATAACAGACGTTTAGTTTAGTAAAAGAACAAAGACGTCTTTAAGAAAGGGACCTGACATTACTGCTGCTGTCATCTGGAGGAGAGACAAAGTTACAGGGGGCGGAGGAGATTATTATTTAACTCAAACTCAAAAGCGCCATATGCGTCACCGGAAGAGCCACATATGGCTCAGAGCCAGAGGTTCAGACCCCTGATCTATCGTAACTGGGTATTTACGACACTGAAGTAAACGTTAAACACCTGAAGGGGGCGCTACAAGGGAAAAACTACATAATGGGGCTTTACGGTTTGCAGATGACAGATCCCACTCTGAAGAGACCATCCTGGTTTGGGGTTTATGCCAAGAAACCGTATGAAAAAACTTCTCAATGTGCATTTGAACCTGAATTCCTCTGGCAGAAACACGGTGGATGTTTCCTCACAGGAGGGCCTTCTTTTGAAGTCGTAGACCAAGCGGCAGAACGAAGCGAGGAAGGAAAGGCTCTGAAGATCTGGGGTACTCCACAAAAGAACGAGTAAACAAGGGCAGGATATGAATGATGAGGAGTGGAAAGATTGAAAGAGTATTAAGACATTAATAAATCGTATTAAAAACATAGTGAGGGACGTTGGAACGGTAACGAGCGTGAAAGTCATTTTTTATGCTCATTTTTTGGAGGGGAAAAAGAAGCTTGAAGAAATATTCTTGACTTTTTTCAGCGCTCTCAAACTGAGAAAGAACACATCCATAAGTACATCTATATATATATATATATATATATATATATATATATTTATTTTTTGTATATAATTTATTAGTTTAAGTTATTCTGCTGATGAACTCTCAAAAAAAAAGATAGGAACCTTGAGTTTTCTATCATCAATTCTTGTCTATAGAGAGATCATACACATGTCGACATGCTCTCTCTCTCTCTCTCTCTCTCTCTCTCTCTCTCTCTCTCTCTCATGACAAGAATCCAAACTGTCGAGAGCTTTGAAATTAGAAAATGAAAAAAAAAAGGAGTCAAGAGGGAACATTCCACAGCCGTGCCCTGGTCACCTGATCTCTTACGAGGTCAAGGGTCAACAAATGAAAGGTTTTAAAAAGAGAAATGGCCATTTTTCTTTACAGTTTCGGGGCAGTGAAACCGCCTGATGACATAACCGTGATGATCATTTCAGGAGCTCGAGCGACTGCTAGGAGGTCACCTTTTTCCACCTGTGGCGTCGTTGTGTTTGGGGCCCAACCTGGATGACTATGAGTGAGACGTGCAGGGTTTGGACAGCGGACCCTCGCTCCACCCCCCCCCCCCCCCACCCCCCGCAATGGCTTGGACCCCGTGTAATATATTTTCATGCCTTTTGGCCTTTCATTTACACAAAAACAGAGGTTTTATCACGGAAAACGATCATTTCTAAAAACTCCGGCCAAAGTGGAGATTTCTGAAAACTCTGTTTGTGTGAACGAGGTCACACTGAGTTTTAGGTGGTCAAACGTCACAGTGTGCGACTAAAGATGCTTCCTATGGGACGTATGCGGACGGCGTATTTTTGCGGGTTCATATAAACGGAAACTTTTTTGTCAACGTACTTGTGTGTACAACGTTATTTTTGAAAACGGAGGGGCAGGAATATTTATTTCTGGAAACACCCGGCTATGTGTAAATGTGGCCTTAATTCGCCAGGCCACATTTACAGCCCTTCCTGCCCGGCATCTGCTCACATTGTTTCCCCGGGATCTGGCCTTGAAAACTTGAAAGAACCGGTGATTCAAAAAAATTAGACTGACCAAAAAATCCATCTGGTATAGACACCCGGCCCTTACAGATAAAGATTTATATCGTTGCGTTAGTTTTTCGGTAATCTCTCGAATTTAGATGAAGAAATCAAGTATATTTATATATATATAAAAAAAAATATATTTATATATTTAGATTTATATATTTATATATGTATATATATATATATATAAATAAATATGTATTTATATATTTATATATATATATATATATATATATATATATATATATATATATATATATATATATATATATATATATATATATAAATAAATATATATATATATATATATATATATATATATATATATATACATATATAATACATATATAATAATCAAACACACTGTGAAACGCTCACGGGCTTGATCGGAAAAACACAAGACATCCTGGCAGAGGACAAGTGAAGGTGAAGTGAGGGGACATGAGTAGACAGGGACTAACGAGGGAATGGGCAACAGGTGAGACGGGCATGAAGACCAGGTGACGGTAATGAGGGACTAACGAGGTGATCAGAGGCAGGTGAAGGGAGCTGGACTGACGAGATGGGAAGCAGGATCTGGAAGGACGCGAGAGTGAGAGAGACAGGATGAAAACAACTAATAATAAAAAGAAGGTGTGGAGCTAAACTGTTCCAGTGAAGACTCTTCATTGCGGGGGATGGGTGGGTCGTGTGCTGTTTTCCCATTGTCCCAAACGTTCCCATTGTCCCAAACGCAGCAGAGCTTCATCCGCAACAAGCGTCTCTGCATAATCTACGTGGAGCGTCACCATTTTCATTTATATGTCTCTTTTATCTCTTTACACTTGTGCCTTACGGACAAGATCTGAGCTTGTTCTGCAATTTGTATTAAATGTAAAACATACGGGTATGTGTCATAGTCCAAGTGTCTTTAAGAGGTGAATTCAAGAAATGGTGTAAGGATGAGCCCCGACCCCACAGGGTTAAGTTACGAGGCAGCCAGCCCGTTGCACAACATTATATGCATCAGCCATTACAATAATAACTAACCGGAGAAGGTGAGGACACTCCCTCCGTGTGTGTGTGTGTGTGTGTGTGTGTGTGTGTGTGTGTTTAGAAAGCACATTCCTTAGCTGGCCTGGGAGAAAGTGAGAGGCTCCGCAGAGAGAGAGAGAGAGGGAGGGAGAGAGATAGGGAGAGAGAGGGAAAGAGAGAGAGAGGGAGAGAGAGGGAAAGAGATAGAGAGAGAGAGGGAAAGAGAGGAAGAGAGGGGGAAAGAGAGGGAGAGAGAGGGAAAGAGAGGGAGAGAGAGAAAGATAGGGAGAGAGAGATATAGAGAGGGGAAGAGAGGGAGAGAGAGGGAAAGAGAGGGAGAGAGAGGGAAAGAGAGGGAGAGAGAGGGAAAGAGAGGAAGAGTGGGAAAGAGAGGGAGAGAGAGAGAGGGAGAGAGAGGGAAAGAGAGGGAGAGAGATAGAGGGAAGGAGAGGGAAAGAGAGAGAGAGAGAGAGAGAGACTGCAAAACAGAATTCCCAGAGAGGGTTGAGGTTTGACGACCGGAGAGCAGATTCCCTCTCTCCCGTCACCTCGGGGTGCCATATGTATATATATATATAATATATATATATATATATATATGTAAATATTTATATACATACATATATCATGTATATAAATATTTATATGTATATATAAACATATATACATATATATATATCACATATATGTATTATATAAACATATATAAATATATATGAATATATATAAATATATTTATATATACATTTAAATATATATATATATATATATATATATATATATATATATATATATATATATTTATAGCATCAATAGCATTATTACCTCAACATCTTATGCAGAACAATGTAGCTGCACTATTCATAAAGATGTCTCTATGTATGTAAAATACATCGTCTATCAATGTTTTTTTTAAGTATACATTTGGTATACAATTAATATATGAAAATAATAGGATCAATAAGTTTACTTACTAATTACAAAAAATAAATGTATATTTAAACTCGGTATTTATCAAATGTGCTTTACATACTTTGTTTCAATGCAAATTTAGAGAATATACATTTTAAAATATACCAAAACAAAGTTTAAAGAGGAACATTTGAGTAATTGCACAGAACTTACATATAAAGAATATTTTTCCTTAAAGTTATACTACTACAGTACAATCATTTTAGAGTGTGTTAAAAGTAAAAAAAAAATGAAACCTGACCCCGAGGGTCCGGCCTCGCGCTGCAGCCTGATCACCAGCCGCCGCCCCCCGTGCTTCAGCAGTGTGTGTGTGTGTGTGTGTGTGTGTGTGTGTGTGTGTGTGTGTGTGTGTGTAGTTACTCTCAGAGCCAGAGGGATGACTGGGTGACTTTAATAAACACATTTCTCTATCAACACACACACACACACACACACACACACACACACACACACACACACACACACACACACACGGGGTGAGTCATACAACATCTGATGAGGGGGGGGGGGGGTCATTACTCTGTAACGAGATCCATGCCCCCCCCCCCAAAAAAGGAAATGGCCTGAAATGTCGATCGCAGGATCCATTTGACACGTTCTCGTGTTTCAAAAAGAGTTCGTATTTCAACATTTTTTTAAAATACATTCAGTCATGAAACAGTAATGAACAACTGTTGTAAATACTGCAAGAAAGGTGCGAAGAAAACACATTTCAAATGAATAATTCCAACGCGGAGAGTTATAATAACACCCAAAGAACAGCGGAGGCCATCAAATATATAAATAAATAGAAAAGTGAACAATGCAGTGTGTGTGTGTGTGTGTGTGTGTGTGTGTGTGTGTGTGTGTGTGTGCGTGCGTGTGTGTGTCAGGCATCTCGTGTCTTCGGCCACAGGCCCAAGCCCCTCAGGATGCTTTCTTCCAGCACGAGGTAACTTTTATACTCCTCTTCATCTTCATCCTCCACGGGGGATTTCACCGGCTGGACAGATTTCTGCAGGTGAATGTTAGAGGGGGGGGGGGGGGGGGGGGGGGGATTAAGAGTCAAATATTAAACCTTCAAATCATAACTTTTGATGTCATTAATCCCATTGAAATCATGACCAGGAAAACACATGCCCACCTCCACACTCACAAGCGTACACACCAGCTTCATACATCACGTGTGTGTGTGTGTGTGTGTGTGTGTGTGTGTGTGTGTGTGTCATCGTAGTCTTGTCCTCGTCATGTGACCACGAAAAAAAAAGCATAATAAACACGACGAGAATAAACAAACACGGAAAGATCCGGAGGACACAATAACTCCACCGGCCCCTCAGAGGAGAGGATCGAATGACGATGAGACTGAATTAAACATGAGGGGACAAAGAGAGAGAGAGAAGAGGAACTGGAACAGAGAGAGAGAGAGAGAGAGAGAGAGAGAGAGAGAGCATTACCATCATCAGGAGCTGGTGCCATATACTCATGTTGACCAATGGATTTCCATGACTTTAAACCAAATGTACATGTGTTTGAGTTTTGAAGTATACACATGTTTATCAAATTGCGTAAATGAACATATGAATATAACACATTTCAAATTTCTTACTTTTCCAAAACTTTTTTTTTTTAAAGGACGTTTCCAGGCCTTGAAACAACGATTCTTCCCATTCCAGGAATTTTCCAGGTTTTCCATGACTGTACGAACCCTGTTATAATATCGCAACATATTTCTCATGCATTTCCTTTTAATCATTTTTTAAAGGACGGAAGTAACAATAAAAAAAAAAATCCATGACTTTTCCAGGTTTTCCGTGACTGTATGTATCCTGTGGGGTACACTGGGGCAATAAAATAAAAAAAACACGTGTTGGTGTCACTGCACATTCCTCAGTGGGGTTCGACACGAGGCCCCTTCAGGGCCCGATTTTAATAGTCGGGAGAGCCCACCGCCGGTTGTTTCTTTGCGCCACTCACCATCTTCTTGGAGAGTTCTTCCGCTTCCTCCTTCTGCTTCGCCCACAGCTCCTCGCTCCTGATCAGATCCTTCAGCCTCTGTTCCTCCACCTCTAAGTATTTCCTCAAACTCGAACCCTGCATTCAAGGAAAAGAAAAAAGAGAAATGAGTCAGAAGAATAAAGCTCATAATCTCAATAATAATACATGTCATTTAGCTGACGCTTTTATCCAAAGGGATATAAAATCCTGTTACATTCGTACACCGTAGACGCAGCTACAGGGAGCAACTCAGGGTTAAGTGTCTTGCTCAAGGACACATCGACTAGGGCGGGGATCGAACCTCCAACCCCGTGATTGAAAGACGGGCCTGCTACCCACTGACCCATAGTCGCCAATGATTGTGACCACGCCGTGCTAACTACGCAGCGCGGGATAAGTTATCAAAGCGCTAACCTCCATCGACGCCACGTTATTATATATTTTTTTTTGCAAAAACAAATAATGAAGATAACTCATAACCTTCTGTAAAAGTGAGCGCATTGGATCGCCGTACCTCGTTCTTGGAGGGAACGTAGAATAACTTTGGGATTTCAAAAACACGGAGCGTGCCGAGGTCGTCGGTCACCGCCAGGAAGTGCTGCTTGGCTGCGGGGACACGGAAGATGTGCGGAAGAAAAAATGAGCTTCGTGGTTATAAAATGATCTTACAACAAGGAGCTTATCACCGAGGCTGTAAACAATATGAACTACAACTGGCACTCGGTAGAGCGCATACCTTCACATATCACAAGATTGGGCATTGAATTATGAACATGTTGGCATTAGTTGCATGCCAATTGGATACAAATTGACCGTGCTATGGTAAAAAGATTTTGACCTTTTCTTGACCTTGACCTTGACTTTTGACCCGATTGATCCCAAAATTAAATCAAATGGTCCCCGGATAATTACCAATCATCCCACCAGATTTCATGCGATTCGGTTTAATACTTTTTGACTTATGCGAGTAACACGCACGCATACAAATACACGGCGATCAAAACAGTAGTACC
>CM070102.1:3772500-3775000 GCA_036178185.1 Liparis tanakae
AATTACTTAATTGGTTGTATAAGAAGAGATGTGATTGGGTTTTTTTTAATACCAAGGGAATAGCGAATATAAACAATTTTCTTCCAAAAATACACATTCAAAATGTACACTACACAAAAAGATATGTACACAAATATGTACAATATATTTATTTTATATTAAAAAAAATATATAATATTTATATATAATATGTTTTCTTCCAAGAATACACATTCAAAATGTACACTTTTTTACAATATGTACAATATATTAATTTATATTCCAAAAATAATATAAATATGATAATATAAAAAAATAATTATATATATATATATATATATATATTATAATATATTTTCTTCCAAAAATACACATTTAAAATGTACACCTTTTTACAAGATGTACAATATATTTATTTTATGTTCCAAAAGTAATATAAATATAATAATATAAAATAATAATTATATATATATATATATATATATAATATTTTTTCTTCCAAAAATACACATTCAAGATGTACACTTTTTTACAATACGTACAATATTTGTTCTTACAAAAATAATATATATACTGTATATAATAATATTCTTTTCTTCCAAAAACAAACATTCAAAATGTACAATTATTTTATTTTTTTAACATTTACATAAATCCGATGAATCCGTTTAACTTCATCATCACGCATTAATGTGTTACCCATTATTTAATGTTCTATTTGCTGGTAGGATGAGTATCTGCCAGTATGAGAGGACGTAGTAATGTTCGTCTCCTGAACACAATGTCCATTTGGCTTGCTGTGTATCGTTTACATTTGTAGACACATTATCTTTCATGTTTCCCGGGCTGTACCTTGAACAGAGGCTCCCAGGTGCGGTCCAGGTGCTGGAAGGTGTCGGGGACTCTGTACGGCGTCTTCTGCTCCACATTCTGCTTCCTGTCCGCCGCCGACTGGCTCGCTCTGGACGCTCGCACATCCCAGAACATCACAGCACTTCAGAGACGAGGGGAACCAATCAACAGTCTTAAAGAAATAATAATAAACAGTTTAACGCTCTCTGTGCACACACACACACACACACACACACACACACACACACATCATACACACTCCTCTGAAAAGCATATACAGCACGTACAATACTACATTCAAGTGGACAATTATTAAATAATTTGTATTTGCATTATTTCTTCTTCTTCATTCTTATTTTTTTATTTTCATTTTTTTTTTTTTTCGTCTTCATTCTTATTTTTTGATTTTGATTTTTTATTTCTTCTTCTTCTGTCTTCTTTCTCCTTCTTTTTCATCCTCCTTCTTCCTTTTTTCTTCTTCTTTCCTTCCTCTATATTCTTCTTCTTCTTCTTCTTCTTCTTCTTCTTCTTCTTCTTCTTCTTCTTCTTCTTCTTCTTCTTCTTCTTCTTCTTCTTCTTCTTCTTCTTTCCTTCCTCCTTCTTCTTCTTCTTCTTCTTCTTCTCTTCCTCTATCTTCTTCCTTCCTCTATCTTCTTCCTTCCTCTTTCTTCTTCTTCTTTTTCTTCTTCTTTTTCTTCTTCTTCTTCTTCCTCTTGTTCTTCTTCTTCCTTCCTCTTTCTTCTTCTTCTTCTTCTTCTTCTCTTCCTCTATCTTCTTCCTTCCTCTATCTTCTTCCTTCCTCTTCCTTCTTCTTCTTCTTCTTCTTCTTCTTCTTCTTCTTCTTCTTCTTCTTCTTCTTCTTCTTCTTCTTCTTCTTCTTCTTCACTTAACCCTGACTTGCTCCCCTGTCTACGCTGTATGAATGTAACATGTAAAGTGTCTTTGAGTATCTTACAAAGCGCTGTATAAATAAAATATATTATTATTATAATCATTAAATCAAGTATTTCCCCGTCCGTCCTACCAGTCGGGGGAGCAGGTGACAATCTGAGTGGAGATGTTGTACTTGTTCTCCACCGGTACGCCCGTCCTGGTCACCTGGTGAGAGAAACACGACCGTCAGGCTCAGAAAAGATGTTTTTAAGATAAGATAAGATATTCCTTTATTATTTATTTATTTATTATATTATTTCAAAGCGGGGACAATTCAGGATCACAGCAGCGGGTGGACATTAGAGCATTAATGCAAATAAAAGATAAGAATAAAACACAATAACAATACTAAATACAAAAACTAAAATACTAAATATACAGAGGAAACTACATGTATACACAAGGCAGTGACCAAAGTGAATTTCCAGCAGTTTAAAGTGTCCAGGAAAATAAAGGCTCTCCAGCGATCTCCTGCAGTTTATTAATGTGTTATTATCAATTCGAGAGCTAGATCCGACGCTCTAATTGCCACAATGTTGACTTTAGATATGATAGAAGAGGGTTGAGATAAAGAAAAATCATGAAGGAATGTTTTTTTTTCCTTCTACAAATCAAGATAGGGCCCGAATTAAACCGTGATTAGAAGAAAGTCCCAGCAGCCACCTGATCAGGGTTCTTACACATTTTGACCAGTGGATTTCCTTGACTTTTCCATGACTTTTCCATGACTTTCAAC